>JAQISU010001245.1:12500-22500 GCA_029339505.1 Unio delphinus | reverse complement strand
TTTAGCCATTCATGTGGAGATCCACCGACAAATGGTGGTGGTTGGCCGTGATCACCGCACATGACGACTTTTGTGTTTTTGTTTAACAACCACTCAAGAAATGTTTTTAATACATCTAATGACACTGTGCATATTTCATCCCAAATTATGATTTCAGGAATGAATTTATCACCCATACGCTCAGGAGTCCATTTGTCACCTTTCCATCGAAAAAAACTATGGTAAGTGCAAGCATTTACCCCTCGCTGTATCATCTCTCTGGCGAGTCTGTGAGTCGGTGTTAACACAATCATGTTAGTAGAAATACAAGTATTTCCACCACCACGATATAATTCAATTGCACGAGTTGTCTTTCCTGACCCACCACAACCGTTTAAATAAACTGTCTTGTATCTACATACGGGATCAGATACCGGTGGTGCATTAGAAAATTCTGATTGAATCTCATCACATTTTAAGTACTTTTCATCCATGGCAACGTCTGCGGATTCACAATACTCATGTAGCATCTCCTTTTTAAATCGCCAACGCCCCCACGCTTCCTCCGGATCTGTGAATGCCGCTACAGCTGATTTGTACTTATTGTGTATATACATCGAATCAGTGGCTACTCTAACCGCGGTATTAGGAAATCTATTTATCATCGAAAATAAATTGATAGAAGCATAAGCTAGCATAGAACTTCTCAAATGTGTGTACTGGGAATTATATCCATCACAGTAGGTAACAACCGTACCCAATTTCTCACCATTGGATAGAAAAGCATCCTTACGGGATACAAGTTTTCCCTGTTTCGTTAAATCCGTTACAAGAAAATCGTATTCAGCGACATCTATGATCAACCGCGAGGAAAATTTTGCATTGTCGTATCTTCCACCCTGGGTAAATTTACCGATTATTTTTCGTCCAAAATCCTTTGCTTGTTCTTTTTTACTTTCAAATAACTTCTTAGACCAATTTATGATTTCTTCTTCACTGAAATTCGAAGAATTTCCATCTGGACACTGTTTTCGTAGTTCGCTGATTATACGATCTAGATCGGGTTGTGGTAGCCAAACTTCTTTCTGAGCTCGATAGCATATAATAGCTTCGGAAACAATCAACGATATCAGCATGCCACAATCAATCATATATCGTAGTAACACTATTGGCATCCAGGCCTTTTCAGATAGGTGTCTACCGAGCCAAACATAACTACACGGATGTAACCCTGTAGCGAGTTCAAATGATATCACACGAGCGAATCCGGTTAAATCAAAATCAGGTAATGGTCCATTAATCGCAACACGAGTCATTTCATGCGTGGGGTGTCCAAATCGTTTAAAATAGTTACTACATTCTCCATACCCGAGAAAACTTCCAGGATAACACGCGGATATATCAATTGAAATCATACCGTCACGATGGTATTTTGTATTCCACAGTCCTCCATGACCAAATTCGATGCAACTCAATTTAACGTCCTCGAGAAAATCACTTCGTGTTGGACGCCAGGAGTTTTTTTCTCTTGCGAAGTGAGCTACCACTGAAGAAATAGTAAAACTATCTGTGAGTAGTTTTTCATGGAAACTCTCTGGTGAAAAATCATTAGCGATTTTTCTCATTCTGTTATCTAATTCTTCAACGCGATATAATTCACCATTTGGTCTTACAAATTGATCAAATCCTGGTTCGGAACCAGCACTACTAAGTAACCACACTGACACAGGATCATCTTTACACAACGCATGAATAGCATCAAATAATTTCTCTTCATAGAAAACATCCCCGGAAAATTCCGGGGGGATATATCTCACGGTTCTATCTCGTGGAAATATTGTTACTGCAGGTGTCCACGCGTGTTCGTTATGATCAATAATTTGTATTGGCGCTCCTTGTAATTTATATTTCGGTTCGTGTAATACTTCTCCGGTTATCGTCATAACGGTTATTGGAAATCTTAATGATGTTTCTAATTTAGCTATATCAGAAATCTTTGCACCGTGCTGTTTCACTGTCAGTTCCCATTCGGTTATTTTCCTACGTCGCAGATCAGTTAGTTTATTTCCTCGGGATGCATTTGTGAAGTGTTCCATTACCCGTGTTGCTACACAATTGAGCCTTGACGAAGTCAATGGTGAATATTTCATAGGAGCTAGTTTTGCAATATCGGGTTTATCATTTAACGGATATATCCCATAAACGATTGCTGTTACGGGATAAGATCTCTCGTAGTATGGTTTGTCAATTCCAGTTAGAATTCCTGGTTTGGAATCTCTACTTACAATGACAGTTTTTTTATCCTTGAGGATTGGTTCAAATTTATCCTTAATAATCCATTTGCCTTCGACTTCGATAATGAATTTTATTCTGAAAAAATACTTCTGATTGGAATTGCTTTGTTGGGAATTGCTTTGCTTGAAATCCTTTGGATTTCCACCTTTGGATTTCCATCTTTGAATTTCCCCTTTGGATGGAAATTGCTTTGCTTGAAATCCTTTGGATGGAAATTGCTTTGCTTGAAATCCTTTGGATGGAAATTGCTTTGCAATTTCACCAAGGTGTGAAATTATCTCAGCTGCTCTTTTATCGTTCATAGTAGCATCGATGATGGGTACATTGACATCTTCATCAATAATTCGAAATGTCGACCAACAGTATGCTGCACCGTCTCGGTAGAATTCATTAAAACACTCCCTGATTTTACCGAGTATAGTTCTATCACCGATTAGACGTTTTGGTGTATCAGAGACTCTATCGAGATTGAATTTAGTATTTCTCCAAGGCTTAATTTTCGATAATCTTTGGAACTCCCTATCAAGATTGAATTTAGTATTTTTCCAAGGTTTGATTTTCGATAATCTTTGGAACTCCCTATCAAGATTGAATTTAGTATTTTTCCAAGGTTTGATTTTCGATAATCTTTGGAACTCCCTATCAAGATTGAATTTAGTATTTTTCCAGGGCTTAATTTTCGATAATCTCTTGAACTCCTCCATGTTATAATTAAAACAAGTATTTAAATAGAAAAATATAGTATAATGAATCACTGCAAGTGGCTAATGATTGGATCTACAACCCCGTGTAACAAATCATGCAGAAGCGAATTCTGTGGGTATCATATGCAAAGCGTGAGAAACGGTTCAAAAGGCCCTCTCGCATGCCTCCAATGTGGGGTGGGTGTTAGAGGAAAATCGCAATTATGCCTTGCTTGTGGGGGTAAACGATACAGGGAACTAAAACGCTACTATGACAAACGAATCATTGACTCCGTCATCCTTGATAAAATCAAGGACAAAGTAATAAAAACCCCTCAAGATTATATCCAGAGATTTATAATTAAAGCAGATAATAAATTAGACAAGTAGTATTATTATACAAATGAGCCAAGATTTCAGACCTCACCCAGTGCTTGCTAATTACGAAGCCTCTAGTGATGGTGTTGTCAGGCACCGCAGACTCAAAGAACCTGTTGGGTATCTGAATAATATGGGCTATTTGATGTTTTCAGCTGGGAGGAAGAAGTATCTCTGTCACAGAGCCATCTATGAAGCATTTTACGGATTAATCGAAGACGGTCTTGTGATTGATCACATAAATGGCGTGAAGACTGATAATTGTCTTGGGAATCTTCAAGCCGTCTCGCAGCGCGATAACCTTTTAAAAAGCAACGCTGGTAAGCACGCGAAACATCCCAAGGGTGTGAAATCGTTTGATTTAGAAAATAATGAAGAGAGAAGCTTTCAGTCGATAAATGCGGCTGGAAAATATTTCGATATTTGTAGTACTTCAATTCGATTTGTTGCTGAAAAAATCATTAAAACATCTCTGTCTAAAAAAAATGGTCATAAAATAAAGTTCGTATACACTGAAACTATTTAAGGGAGATAAATCCTTTATGGATAAATCCGCACTACAATTCACACCCTACCTACTAAGTTCCCTTGTATTATGACGTCAAAGGAATTTGTCGCCTGCTATATTACCTGTACTTGACTAGGTGCGCCCACGTGACTGTAATGGAGATATAATGCATGAGTTTTCGATAGAGAATAAAACTTTTTATTGTCACTTGTGGGCTAAAACTGCATTATTAGTTTTATTTATCTACATATCTCATGTGTGGGGTGGGTGGACTAGCAGTAAAGCAGACAGCTAACTCGTTCTTTTCAGTACAGACGTTCTTTATAATCCACGCATTACCTATGTTCGCTCAGCCGGAACGCGAGTGTTTCCTATTCATTGAAGTATGTGGGCGTGGTTAAAATTCCTTGTATGTGAATGTATTTTATCTAGAGAATTATAACAGAGTATATAAAACGCTGTTTTATTAAACAACTGTATTATTTTGTTTAAAATATTTCTCATTGTTGCAGCATAAAATTGTCTATTTTAAAAATCTCTTATTGTTAAGTATACATGTCTTCCCTCTCCTCTATATTGATCGGTATTCATGTGACCTTCAGTACACACTCTTCTGTTTCCCACCCTGTATGATCGGTATTTCACTGACGCAGGCATGCGTGATTGATATTACAAACAGTTAAATTAATTTTTTTTTGTGTACTTAGTATTTATATTCCTAAATACGATGGATACAGTAAAATTGTCTATTTTAAAAATCTCTTATTGTTAAGTATATCAGATATATATATATATATTAAAAAATCTCTATTCTGTATGACTAGTCCGTGGTGTAATGGTATCGTGTTTGTCTTGTAAACATAGCTATCAACTACTACGTGTTCGGTCCCCATAGCAGATACATTATTTGATGGCGAAACGGAAGATGTTTTTTTCTATTAATTGGGGGGGTGGGGCGGTCCCCCTCAGCCAAACCAACATGGCAACCCATGCTATCGCATTCTCGGTAGCGTGGGTTGGTGTTTTTTTCCAACTCATGCAACCATGAATGAGATTTCATGGGTTGCCATGTTGGTTTGGTTTACCACGCCCACATCATACCATCATCGTTCCATTGAATTATAATCCATCCTTAATTAAGTTAATTAAGTATATGTTCTGCCTAAAATTTGCCGAGCGGAAATATATGGCATTGTGCCGTCCATGTTGTGACGTCCCCCCCAAGCATATCTTCTGGGCGGTCTAAGATGGCGTTTGCCACCTTAGGCCTCCCTTCCGGAGATGTATGTTTCGGGCCCCCTTGGGCTTACTTGGATGCGAAGGCACCCAAGGAGTTCCAAAGATGTGTTGTCATATATGTTTTTTTTTATTAATTAGAGATACAGTATACTATATTTATAAATAAATTTATTTATATAAAAATATAAATAATGGATATCAAAGAATTGAAAACGCTAGTAATGTTATAAATGTTTAAACGAACAGCTGATCCCGCGTTAGATATGGAAGCCCCAATGCGCAAGGATGATTCCGTCCGCGATTATCAATACTATTCCTATCATGCAATACAACCCGACCTACGATCGCGAATTGAACTTCAAGTTCAAGATACCAGTAAATACTTTTTACCATGTGAAGCATTTATTGAAGTAGAAGGAAAACTTGTAACAAATGATGCAGCTGATACCCCATATGCAAATGATTCAAATATCCGAGTTGGTTTCGTCAACAACGGTATAATGGCGTTATTTGAAAGTGCAAGATATCTCATTGATGGAAAAGAAATTGAATCAATAGACCGCGAGGTTGATGTTGCAACAACAATAATCGGACTATCAAGATACTCCGATGATTATACAAGATCGGCTGGTCCATCTATGATGTTTGCAAAGGATACCTCTGATAACGCTGACCACCTTCAATACATTAAAGTGTTAACACCGCAAGACACTTCAGTTGATAATCAACGAGAAGCAATTAATCCAGAACGTCGAGCTAGACCCGGAGCTGCGTTTGATATTCTCGGAGGCGTTAATGGTAATTTCAATTTAGGATTTGCAACACGAAAATTAGCATTGGAAGGACAAGAGAAAAAGTTTTCATGTGCGATTCCACTCCATCACATATTTGGATTCTGCAGAAATGTAAGAAAAGTCATCTATGGAGCCAAACACACAATCGCATTAGTGCGAAAAGGCAATGACAATGATGCAATTTGGCGTACTGGTGCCGCTGATGGTAAAGTTGTTTTGAGTAAAATAGTATTATGGATGCCAGTAATGACTCCATCAATTACCACGGAAGAGCGGCTACTTTCGTTTATGGAAACCGGTGGTAAATCATTGCTAAGTTGGCTAACAACAACGACTGATGCTAAAGAGGATAATGTCGCTGGTACATTAACATGGCACCTGGCATCAAAACAAGGCGTTTCAGCTCCACGTCATATATTTATAGCGCTGCAGAATCGGAATCGATTAGGTTCCCAAGAACGCAGTCATATGATATTTGATCGGTTAGGGGTAAGTGAGGTTTCACTGAGAATAAACGGACAACAAGAACCATCTGAGGATATACAGCTTAATTACGGAAACAACCAAATAGCACGTGTGTATCATCGGATGCTGTCATATATGGGTCGTGATCAAAATGTTGATACTGGTTTGCAAATATCTCAGCTCGATTTTAAGAACTTGTATCCAATTTATTACTTTTCACTGGAACATCTTGATTTAACAAGGCAATCCGTTGTTGATATACATTTTAGGGCTCGTATAGATCCTGGTGGTGTTGATTATAGAGCGGTTGCTGTTATTCTCAGCGACAAATCAATGTTGTTAGAAGGGGCTGGCGGACGAATGAGACTTGTTGATGCACCAGTGGAAAATCTATAAATGAAACTTGAAAAGTTTCCATAGGATTTCCCCAATTAGATCAATTGAAAGAATAAATGTGTTTTACAATAAAATGCCATATAGTGTTGTTAGTGTCAAGCTGACTGATGGTCAGGTCAAGAAATTAAAATCAAAATCCGCTAAGGAATGTGGAACAACAATAACGTTAAAACCAGCGCAGATGTCCGGAGGTACACATAAAATATCATTAACGGGTCGTCAAATAAAACATTTCAATGATGCAATGAAAAATAAGCGAGGAGTTCAAATAGAATTTTCGAAAGCTGCAGTCGCGAACATGATAAAATCAGGTGGTATATTTCCTTTGTTAGCCGCAATACCAGCATTGATTGCAGCGGCTGCCCCAGCGGTGGCGAAGGCGGCAGCGTTGGGAGCCGTTGGGACCGCAGCAGGGATGGCGTTGAAAAAGGCAACTGGGAAAGGATATAAAAAAAAGGGAAAGGGGTTGTACCTACCAGGAACCCCGTATTCATGGTACAGCGGCAAACCCGTGAACGGATCGGGTCTAAGAAAAATACCAGGAACGGTTTATTAGTTGAAAAATCTTCGATTTCCGGCCCAATTGTTGAGGAACCTATAGTTGAGGGACCTATGGTTCCTATGTCCAATTTTGATTTAATTGATGCTGCTAAAAAACTAGCGATAAAAAACTTCAGAGGGGTTTTTATGAGAGATCAATTACCGAGAAAACCAAATAACGTTGAAACCGGTATCATCAATCTTGATAACAGCAGCGGATCGGGAACTCACTGGGTTGCATACGCGATTGATCCACGTGGAATTGTCTATTTCGATTCATATGGGTTAGCTCCGCCAAGCGAGTTTATGCGGTATATAAATTCCTCGATGAAACTCAAAGGGTTTCCGATTTTTTATTCCACGCTGCCAACACAACAATTAAATGATCCACCGATATGCGGCCGTGAAGTATTAAATGTCCTCGCGGAGATTTCATTAAAATCCTTTGGATCTCCGTGGAAACCACCTCATATTATTGTAAACGAATACACGAGTGGGAAATTACAAGGATCAATAAATTGAAAACACAAGTTACGCTAACAATAATGATCGATATTTGGGGACAACCTCTGTCAATGTTGGAACCCACCGAGGAAACATCTGCGGGTTCTATCGAGGATGTAAAAAAAATAATAGAAGATGAAATCGCTGAGACGTTAAATTTAACAAGTGTTGACCCGAACGAAATAGTTGTATTTCAAGATCGCCAGGGTAAATTGAAAAGCAGTAATATATCCGTGAATGACATTTTGATACGGCATCGCGCTGCCGCTGAAAACTCTATTGCACTGTATTCCAACGATGGACAACTTAAACCAGGCGCACTTGTGTCTACGATCACCGACGCGATTGCTACAAACGAACGTGAGCTGAATGATTTTATACGAGGTTATAATAGTTTTCGCAAAAATGTCGTACATAAATTCTTTGGAACCCCGCTTGTGGTTGGCATGACTCTCGCTGAAATTAAAAACTATCTATCGCTATTCTTCGCTAACAAGGACGCGGGAAGGATGATGAATGAAAATGAAATCAAGGCAAATTATCTCGAGATTTCAAAACTAATAGAAGATCAAAAACCCACTAATGACATTGTTGGTAGATTCTTTGGATCCCCACCTGTGGCAGACTCGACTCTCGCTGAAATCAGTGAGTTTATCGGCAAGCACACTCACAATGCCTACATCGCTAATAATTTCTTTGGTGTCCCGGTTACATCTACAATGACTCTCAAAGATATTAATATGTTTATGGTGAGACAAACAACACTTAATACCATCGTGGATAAATTTTTAGGGAGAACACCTGTGTCTGAAACCACATCGTTGACAGGCATGACTCTCGCGGAAATTAAAAGCGCTATTGACAAACAAAAGCACACCAGCGATATTGTTAATAAGTTCTTTGAGGGCAGTAGCCTCCAAGATATCACGACGAAATTTTCTAACATCGACAACCATATTAAAACCCAAGCACTGATTAGAATCAACGAACTTCTGGTTTCATTCTTTTCTAACAGGGAGCCAAGGAAGGTAATAGATCCTACCAGAATCACGGTAAATTATCTCGATATTTACAACGATCTTCTTAAACTAAAAGAAAACTTTGAAAAGATAAAAATTCCGTACAAAAAACCTAAAAATATCGTGTATACGGTCAAACATATAATCGAGGATTGGATAAGAGACCAATCTCCTAGAATTACCATCGATCTCTTGTGGGATGAGGGGGAAGTGAAGGTTGATGGTATCTATAGGTTAACGTGGGCCTCTATCGATCAATTTAATATGATCATGAACAATAGAACCTACTCTGGTGGCGTCGCGACGTTAATTATCGAGACTGGCATAACACCACAATTTTACTTCGTCGCGGTTGATAGCTCCACCATTAGATCAAAAATAGCCTTGTGCATAGAACTCGTAGATCATTTTTCCGGCTGAAGTACTAGCAATTCCCGCTAACGATGACAAATAATTGAAAACACTAGCGGGTTTAAAATAACAACAATGACTTTGTCATCGACGCAATGTCGCTATGATCAGGTCAGAGAATTTCAAAATAGACTCAAAACCCTCACTGAGGAGTATCAAAAAAAAATGAAAAAATACCGACGAAGAATCACCGCAATTGATGTTGCTATGTACTCGGTGTCAAGCGTTCTCGCTGGCGCCGGAATAATACTTGCATCGGTTACAATGATTGCCCCGGTCGTAGTTCCAATTTGCATTTCTGCGGTGGCTACAATCGGGGGTATATCAACCGGGATAGCAAAAAAGATATCATCATGCAGCCAGAGTAAACTGCAGAATTACTTACTTCAATTTCATATTGCATCAACCGCATATTCGCAGTTATCATTGATGATATCGTCGTCACTCGATAATACGATTATATCAGATAGTGAATTCTCAGCGATGGTCAGTATTTTTGATTCCGCGATATCGAAAATAGAGCGACAACATGAATATAATAACAATGACAACACCGATGGAATCAGAAAACACGAACCCAAAAAAACAAAAAATGATCTCAATAATATCAACATTACCAGATTGTGAGTTCTCAGTGATGGTCAGTATTTATGATTCCTCGATACCAAAATTAGAAATAAATCATGAGTATAGCAACGATGACGACACCGATGGAATTACTTCAACGAATAGTGGAGAACACGAACCCAGTACAAACGAGTATGATATCAATAACATCAACGAATCCAG
>JAQISU010000194.1:2240000-2446302 GCA_029339505.1 Unio delphinus | reverse complement strand
AGAATTGTTCAGTATGTTATGATATTGAACTCTCCATTAACTTTACATTGTCAGAATTGTTCAGTATGTTAGGATATTGAACTCTCCATTAACTTTACATTGTCAGAATTGTTCAGTATGTTACGATATTGAACTCTCCATTAACTTTACATTGTCAGAATTGTTCAGTATGTTATGATATTGAACTCTCCATTAACTTTACATTGTCAGAATTGTTCAGTATGTTACGATATTGAACTCTCCATTAACTTTACATTGTCAGAATTGTTCAGTATGTTACGATATTGAACTCTCCATTAACTTTACATTGTCAGAATTGTTCAGTATGTTACGATATTGAACTCTCCATTAACTTTACATTGTCAGAATTGTTCAGTATGTTACGATATTGAACTCTCCATTAACTTTACATTGTCAGAATTGTTCAGTATGTTACGATATATTGAACTCTCCATTAACTTTACATTGTCAGAATTGTTCAGTATGTTACGATTATTGAACTCTCCATTAACTTTACATTGTCAGAATTGTTCAGTATGTTATGATATTGAACTCTCCATTAACTTTACATTGTCAGAATTGTTCAGTATGTTATGATATTGAACTCTCCATTAACTTTACATTGTCAGAATTGTTCAGTATGTTATGATATTGAACTCTCCATTAACTTTACATTGTCAGAATTGTTCAGTATGTTACGATATTGAACTCTCCATTAACTTTACATTGTCAGAATTGTTCAGTATGTTACGATATTGAACTCTCCATTAACTTTACATTGTCAGAATTGTTCAGTATGTTATGATATTGAACTCTCCATTAACTTTACATTGTCAGAATTGTTCAGTATGTTATGATATTGAACTCTCCATTAACTTTACATTGTCAGAATTGTTCAGTATGTTATGATATTGAACTCTCCATTAACTTTACATTGTCAGAATTGTTCAGTATGTTACGATATTGAACTCTCCATTAACTTTACATTGTCAGAATTGTTCAGTATGTTACGATATATATTGAACTCTCCATTAACTTTACATTGTCAGAATTGTTCAGTATGTTATCGATATTGAACTCTCCATTAACTTTACATTGTCAGAATTGTTCAGTATGTTATGATATTGAACTCTCCATTAACTTTACATTGTCAGAATTGTTCAGTATGTTATGATATTGAACTCTCCATTAACTTTACATTGTCAGAATTGTTCAGTATGTTATGATATTGAACTCTCCATTAACTTTACATTGTCAGAATTGTTCAGTATGTTACGATATTGAACTCTCCATTAACTTTACATTGTCAGAATTGTTCAGTATGTTACGATATTGAACTCTCCATTAACTTTACATTGTCAGAATTGTTCAGTATGTTATGATATTGAACTCTCCATTAACTTTACATTGTCAGAATTGTTCAGTATGTTATGATATTGAACTCTCCATTAACTTTACATTGTCAGAATTGTTCAGTATGTTACGATATTGAACTCTCCATTAACTTTACATTGTCAGAATTGTTCAGTATGTTACGATATTGAACTCTCCATTAACTTTACATTGTCAGAATTGTTCAGTATGTTACGATATATATTGAACTCTCCATTAACTTTACATTGTCAGAATTGTTCAGTATGTTACGATATTGAACTCTCCATTAACTTTACATTGTCAGAATTGTTCAGTATGTTACGATATTGAACTCTCCATTAACTTTACATTGTCAGAATTGTTCAGTATGTTATGATATTGAACTCTCCATTAACTTTACATTGTCAGAATTGTTCAGTATGTTACGATATTGAACTCTCCATTAACTTTACATTGTCAGAATTGTTCAGTATGTTATCGATATATTGAACTCTCCATTAACTTTACATTGTCAGAATTGTTCAGTATGTTACGATTATTGAACTCTCCATTAACTTTACATTGTCAGAATTGTTCAGTATGTTATGATATTGAACTCTCCATTAACTTTACATTGTCAGAATTGTTCAGTATGTTATGATATTGAACTCTCCATTAACTTTACATTGTCAGAATTGTTCAGTATGTTATGATATTGAACTCTCCATTAACTTTACATTGTCAGAATTGTTCAGTATGTTACGATATTGAACTCTCCATTAACTTTACATTGTCAGAATTGTTCAGTATGTTACGATATTGAACTCTCCATTAACTTTACATTGTCAGAATTGTTCAGTATGTTATGATATTGAACTCTCCATTAACTTTACATTGTCAGAATTGTTCAGTATGTTATGATATTGAACTCTCCATTAACTTTACATTGTCAGAATTGTTCAGTATGTTATGATATTGAACTCTCCATTAACTTTACATTGTCAGAATTGTTCAGTATGTTATGATATTGAACTCTCCATTAACTTTACATTGTCAGAATTGTTCAGTATGTTATGATATTGAACTCTCCATTAACTTTACATTGTCAGAATTGTTCAGTATGTTACGATATTGAACTCTCCATTAACTTTACATTGTCAGAATTGTTCAGTATGTTACGATATTGAACTCTCCATTAACTTTACATTGTCAGAATTGTTCAGTATGTTATGATATTGAACTCTCCATTAACTTTACATTGTCAGAATTGTTCAGTATGTTATGATATTGAACTCTCCATTAACTTTACATTGTCAGAATTGTTCAGTATGTTATGATATTGAACTCTCCATTAACTTTACATTGTCAGAATTGTTCAGTATGTTATGATATTGAACTCTCCATTAACTTTACATTGTCAGAATTGTTCAGTATGTTACGATATTGAACTCTCCATTAACTTTACATTGTCAGAATTGTTCAGTATGTTACGATATTGAACTCTCCATTAACTTTACATTGTCAGAATTGTTCAGTATGTTATGATATTGAACTCTCCATTAACTTTACATTGTCAGAATTGTTCAGTATGTTACGATATTGAACTCTCCATTAACTTTACATTGTCAGAATTGTTCAGTATGTTACGATATTGAACTCTCCATTAACTTTACATTGTCAGAATTGTTCAGTATGTTACGATATTGAACTCTCCATTAACTTTACATTGTCAGAATTGTTCAGTATGTTACGATATTGAACTCTCCATTAACTTTACATTGTCAGAATTGTTCAGTATGTTATGATATTGAACTCTCCATTAACTTTACATTGTCAGAATTGTTCAGTATGTTATGATATTGAACTCTCCATTAACTTTACATTGTCAGAATTGTTCAGTATGTTATGATATTGAACTCTCCATTAACTTTACATTGTCAGAATTGTTCAGTATGTTACGATATTGAACTCTCCATTAACTTTACATTGTCAGAATTGTTCAGTATGTTACGATATTGAACTCTCCATTAACTTTACATTGTCAGAATTGTTCAGTATGTTACGATAATTGAACTCTCCATTAACTTTACATTGTCAGAATTGTTCAGTATGTTATGATATTGAACTCTCCATTAACTTTACATTGTCAGAATTGTTCAGTATGTTATGATATTGAACTCTCCATTAACTTTACATTGTCAGAATTGTTCAGTATGTTATGATATTGAACTCTCCATTAACTTTACATTGTCAGAATTGTTCAGTATGTTACGATATTGAACTCTCCATTAACTTTACATTGTCAGAATTGTTCAGTATGTTACGATATTGAACTCTCCATTAACTTTACATTGTCAGAATTGTTCAGTATGTTATGATATTGAACTCTCCATTAACTTTACATTGTCAGAATTGTTCAGTATGTTACGATATTGAACTCTCCATTAACTTTACATTGTCAGAATTGTTCAGTATGTTATGATATTGAACTCTCCATTAACTTTACATTGTCAGAATTGTTCAGTATGTTACGATATTGAACTCTCCATTAACTTTACATTGTCAGAATTGTTCAGTATGTTATGATATTGAACTCTCCATTAACTTTACATTGTCAGAATTGTTCAGTATGTTACGATATTGAACTCTCCATTAACTTTACATTGTCAGAATTGTTCAGTATGTTACGATATATATTGAACTCTCCATTAACTTTACATTGTCAGAATTGTTCAGTATGTTACGATATTGAACTCTCCATTAACTTTACATTGTCAGAATTGTTCAGTATGTTACGATATTGAACTCTCCATTAACTTTACATTGTCAGAATTGTTCAGTATGTTACGATATTGAACTCTCCATTAACTTTACATTGTCAGAATTGTTCAGTATGTTACGATATTGAACTCTCCATTAACTTTACATTGTCAGAATTGTTCAGTATGTTACGATATATATTGAACTCTCCATTAACTTTACATTGTCAGAATTGTTCAGTATGTTACGATATTGAACTCTCCATTAACTTTACATTGTCAGAATTGTTCAGTATGTTATGATATTGAACTCTCCATTAACTTTACATTGTCAGAATTGTTCAGTATGTTACGATATTGAACTCTCCATTAACTTTACATTGTCAGAATTGTTCAGTATGTTATGATATTGAACTCTCCATTAACTTTACATTGTCAGAATTGTTCAGTATGTTACGATATTGAACTCTCCATTAACTTTACATTGTCAGAATTGTTCAGTATGTTACGATATTGAACTCTCCATTAACTTTACATTGTCAGAATTGTTCAGTATGTTATGATATTGAACTCTCCATTAACTTTACATTGTCAGAATTGTTCAGTATGTTACGATATTGAACTCTCCATTAACTTTACATTGTCAGAATTGTTCAGTATGTTAAGATATTGAACTCTCCATTAACTTTACATTGTCAGAATTGTTCAGTATGTTACGATATTGAACTCTCCATTAACTTTACATTGTCAGAATTGTTCAGTATGTTATGATATTGAACTCTCCATTAACTTTACATTGTCAGAATTGTTCAGTATGTTACGATATTGAACTCTCCATTAACTTTACATTGTCAGAATTGTTCAGTATGTTATGATATTGAACTCTCCATTAACTTTACATTGTCAGAATTGTTCAGTATGTTATGATATTGAACTCTCCATTAACTTTACATTGTCAGAATTGTTCAGTATGTTACGATATTGAACTCTCCATTAACTTTACATTGTCAGAATTGTTCAGTATGTTACGATATTGAACTCTCCATTAACTTTACATTGTCAGAATTGTTCAGTATGTTACGATATTGAACTCTCCATTAACTTTACATTGTCAGAATTGTTCAGTATGTTATGATATTGAACTCTCCATTAACTTTACATTGTCAGAATTGTTCAGTATGTTACGATATTGAACTCTCCATTAACTTTACATTGTCAGAATTGTTCAGTATGTTAGGATATTGAACTCTCCATTAACTTTACATTGTCAGAATTGTTCAGTATGTTACGATATTGAACTCTCCATTAACTTTACATTGTCAGAATTGTTCAGTATGTTACGATATTGAACTCTCCATTAACTTTACATTGTCAGAATTGTTCAGTATGTTACGATATTGAACTCTCCATTAACTTTACATTGTCAGAATTGTTCAGTATGTTACGATATTGAACTCTCCATTAACTTTACATTGTCAGAATTGTTCAGTATGTTACGATATTGAACTCTCCATTAACTTTACATTGTCAGAATTGTTCAGTATGTTACGATATTGAACTCTCCATTAACTTTACATTGTCAGAATTGTTCAGTATGTTACGATATATATTGAACTCTCCATTAACTTTACATTGTCAGAATTGTTCAGTATGTTACGATATTGAACTCTCCATTAACTTTACATTGTCAGAATTGTTCAGTATGTTATGATATTGAACTCTCCATTAACTTTACATTGTCAGAATTGTTCAGTATGTTACGATATTGAACTCTCCATTAACTTTACATTGTCAGAATTGTTCAGTATGTTACGATATTGAACTCTCCATTAACTTTACATTGTCAGAATTGTTCAGTATGTTAAGATATTGAACTCTCCATTAACTTTACATTGTCAGAATTGTTCAGTATGTTACGATATTGAACTCTCCATTAACTTTACATTGTCAGAATTGTTCAGTATGTTACGATATATATTGAACTCTCCATTAACTTTACATTGTCAGAATTGTTCAGTATGTTACGATATTGAACTCTCCATTAACTTTACATTGTCAGAATTGTTCAGTATGTTACGATATTGAACTCTCCATTAACTTTACATTGTCAGAATTGTTCAGTATGTTATGATATTGAACTCTCCATTAACTTTACATTGTCAGAATTGTTCAGTATGTTACGATATTGAACTCTCCATTAACTTTACATTGTCAGAATTGTTCAGTATGTTATGATATTGAACTCTCCATTAACTTTACATTGTCAGAATTGTTCAGTATGTTATGATATTGAACTCTCCATTAACTTTACATTGTCAGAATTGTTCAGTATGTTAGGATATTGAACTCTCCATTAACTTTACATTGTCAGAATTGTTCAGTATGTTACGATATTGAACTCTCCATTAACTTTACATTGTCAGAATTGTTCAGTATGTTATGATATTGAACTCTCCATTAACTTTACATTGTCAGAATTGTTCAGTATGTTACGATATTGAACTCTCCATTAACTTTACATTGTCAGAATTGTTCAGTATGTTACGATATTGAACTCTCCATTAACTTTACATTGTCAGAATTGTTCAGTATGTTACGATATTGAACTCTCCATTAACTTTACATTGTCAGAATTGTTCAGTATGTTACGATATTGAACTCTCCATTAACTTTACATTGTCAGAATTGTTCAGTATGTTACGATATATATTGAACTCTCCATTAACTTTACATTGTCAGAATTGTTCAGTATGTTACGATATATTGAACTCTCCATTAACTTTACATTGTCAGAATTGTTCAGTATGTTATGATATTGAACTCTCCATTAACTTTACATTGTCAGAATTGTTCAGTATGTTATGATATTGAACTCTCCATTAACTTTACATTGTCAGAATTGTTCAGTATGTTATGATATTGAACTCTCCATTAACTTTACATTGTCAGAATTGTTCAGTATGTTACGATATTGAACTCTCCATTAACTTTACATTGTCAGAATTGTTCAGTATGTTACGATATTGAACTCTCCATTAACTTTACATTGTCAGAATTGTTCAGTATGTTACGATATTGAACTCTCCATTAACTTTACATTGTCAGAATTGTTCAGTATGTTACGATATTGAACTCTCCATTAACTTTACATTGTCAGAATTGTTCAGTATGTTACGATATATTGAACTCTCCATTAACTTTACATTGTCAGAATTGTTCAGTATGTTACGATATTGAACTCTCCATTAACTTTACATTGTCAGAATTGTTCAGTATGTTACGATATTGAACTCTCCATTAACTTTACATTGTCAGAATTGTTCAGTATGTTATGATATTGAACTCTCCATTAACTTTACATTGTCAGAATTGTTCAGTATGTTAGGATATTGAACTCTCCATTAACTTTACATTGTCAGAATTGTTCAGTATGTTATGATATTGAACTCTCCATTAACTTTACATTGTCAGAATTGTTCAGTATGTTATGATATTGAACTCTCCATTAACTTTACATTGTCAGAATTGTTCAGTATGTTAGGATATTGAACTCTCCATTAACTTTACATTGTCAGAATTGTTCAGTATGTTACGATATTGAACTCTCCATTAACTTTACATTGTCAGAATTGTTCAGTATGTTATGATATTGAACTCTCCATTAACTTTACATTGTCAGAATTGTTCAGTATGTTACGATATTGAACTCTCCATTAACTTTACATTGTCAGAATTGTTCAGTATGTTACGATATTGAACTCTCCATTAACTTTACATTGTCAGAATTGTTCAGTATGTTACGATATTGAACTCTCCATTAACTTTACATTGTCAGAATTGTTCAGTATGTTACGATATTGAACTCTCCATTAACTTTACATTGTCAGAATTGTTCAGTATGTTACGATATATATTGAACTCTCCATTAACTTTACATTGTCAGAATTGTTCAGTATGTTACGATATATTGAACTCTCCATTAACTTTACATTGTCAGAATTGTTCAGTATGTTATGATATTGAACTCTCCATTAACTTTACATTGTCAGAATTGTTCAGTATGTTATGATATTGAACTCTCCATTAACTTTACATTGTCAGAATTGTTCAGTATGTTATGATATTGAACTCTCCATTAACTTTACATTGTCAGAATTGTTCAGTATGTTACGATATTGAACTCTCCATTAACTTTACATTGTCAGAATTGTTCAGTATGTTACGATATTGAACTCTCCATTAACTTTACATTGTCAGAATTGTTCAGTATGTTATGATATTGAACTCTCCATTAACTTTACATTGTCAGAATTGTTCAGTATGTTACTGATATTGAACTCTCCATTAACTTTACATTGTCAGAATTGTTCAGTATGTTATGATATTGAACTCTCCATTAACTTTACATTGTCAGAATTGTTCAGTATGTTACGATATTGAACTCTCCATTAACTTTACATTGTCAGAATTGTTCAGTATGTTATGATATTGAACTCTCCATTAACTTTACATTGTCAGAATTGTTCAGTATGTTACGATATTGAACTCTCCATTAACTTTACATTGTCAGAATTGTTCAGTATGTTACGATATTGAACTCTCCATTAACTTTACATTGTCAGAATTGTTCAAGTATGTTATGATATTGAACTCTCCATTAACTTTACATTGTCAGAATTGTTCAGTATGTTACGATATTGAACTCTCCATTAACTTTACATTGTCAGAATTGTTCAGTATGTTATGATATTGAACTCTCCATTAACTTTACATTGTCAGAATTGTTCAGTATGTTATGATATTGAACTCTCCATTAACTTTACATTGTCAGAATTGTTCAGTATGTTACGATATTGAACTCTCCATTAACTTTACATTGTCAGAATTGTTCAGTATGTTATGATATTGAACTCTCCATTAACTTTACATTGTCAGAATTGTTCAGTATGTTACGATATTGAACTCTCCATTAACTTTACATTGTCAGAATTGTTCAGTATGTTACGATATTGAACTCTCCATTAACTTTACATTGTCAGAATTGTTCAGTATGTTACGATATTGAACTCTCCATTAACTTTACATTGTCAGAATTGTTCAGTATGTTATGATATTGAACTCTCCATTAACTTTACATTGTCAGAATTGTTCAGTATGTTATGATATTGAACTCTCCATTAACTTTACATTGTCAGAATGGTGCAGTATGTTACGATATTGAACTCTCCATTAACTTTACATTGTCAGAATTGTTCAGTATGTTACGATATTGAACTCTCCATTAACTTTACATTGTCAGAATTGTTCAGTATGTTACGATATTGAACTCTCCATTAACTTTACATTGTCAGAATTGTTCAGTATGTTACGATATTGAACTCTCCATTAACTTTACATTGTCAGAATTGTTCAGTATGTTACGATATTGAACTCTCCATTAACTTTACATTGTCAGAATTGTTCAGTATGTTACGATATATATTGAACTCTCCATTAACTTTACATTGTCAGAATTGTTCAGTATGTTACGATATTGAACTCTCCATTAACTTTACATTGTCAGAATTGTTCAGTATGTTACGATATTGAACTCTCCATTAACTTTACATTGTCAGAATTGTTCAGTATGTTATGATATTGAACTCTCCATTAACTTTACATTGTCAGAATTGTTCAGTATGTTATGATATTGAACTCTCCATTAACTTTACATTGTCAGAATTGTTCAGTATGTTACGATATTGAACTCTCCATTAACTTTACATTGTCAGAATTGTTCAGTATGTTACGATATTGAACTCTCCATTAACTTTACATTGTCAGAATTGTTCAGTATGTTATGATATTGAACTCTCCATTAACTTTACATTGTCAGAATTGTTCAGTATGTTATGATATTGAACTCTCCATTAACTTTACATTGTCAGAATTGTTCAGTATGTTATGATATTGAACTCTCCATTAACTTTACATTGTCAGAATTGTTCAGTATGTTACGATATTGAACTCTCCATTAACTTTACATTGTCAGAATTGTTCAGTATGTTATGATATTGAACTCTCCATTAACTTTACATTGTCAGAATTGTTCAGTATGTTACGATATTGAACTCTCCATTAACTTTACATTGTCAGAATTGTTCAGTATGTTACGATATTGAACTCTCCATTAACTTTACATTGTCAGAATTGTTCAGTATGTTATGATATTGAACTCTCCATTAACTTTACATTGTCAGAATTGTTCAGTATGTTATGATATTGAACTCTCCATTAACTTTACATTGTCAGAATTGTTCAGTATGTTATGATATTGAACTCTCCATTAACTTTACATTGTCAGAATTGTTCAGTATGTTATGATATTGAACTCTCCATTAACTTTACATTGTCAGAATTGTTCAGTATGTTATGATATTGAACTCTCCATTAACTTTACATTGTCAGAATTGTTCAGTATGTTACGATATTGAACTCTCCATTAACTTTACATTGTCAGAATTGTTCAGTATGTTATGATATTGAACTCTCCATTAACTTTACATTGTCAGAATTGTTCAGTATGTTACGATATTGAACTCTCCATTAACTTTACATTGTCAGAATTGTTCAGTATGTTAGGATATTGAACTCTCCATTAACTTTACATTGTCAGAATTGTTCAGTATGTTACGATATTGAACTCTCCATTAACTTTACATTGTCAGAATTGTTCAGTATGTTATGATATTGAACTCTCCATTAACTTTACATTGTCAGAATTGTTCAGTATGTTATGATATTGAACTCTCCATTAACTTTACATTGTCAGAATTGTTCAGTATGTTATGATATTGAACTCTCCATTAACTTTACATTGTCAGAATTGTTCAGTATGTTACGATATTGAACTCTCCATTAACTTTACATTGTCAGAATTGTTCAGTATGTTACGATATATATTGAACTCTCCATTAACTTTACATTGTCAGAATTGTTCAGTACATTACGATATTGAACTCTCCATTAACTTTACATTGTCAGAATTGTTCAGTATGTTATGATATTGAACTCTCCATTAACTTTACATTGTCAGAATTGTTCAGTATGTTACGATATATATTGAACTCTCCATTAACTTTACATTGTCAGAATTGTTCAGTATGTTACGATATATATTGAACTCTCCATTAACTTTACATTGTCAGAATTGTTCAGTATGTTACGATATATATTGAACTCTCCATTAACTTTACATTGTCAGAATTGTTCAGTATGTTACGATATATATTGAACTCTCCATTAACTTTACATTGTCAGAATTGTTCAGTATGTTACGATATATATTGAACTCTCCATTAACTTTACATTGTCAGAATTGTTCAGTATGTTACGATATTGAACTCTCCATTAACTTTACATTGTCAGAATTGTTCAGTATGTTACGATATTGAACTCTCCATTAACTTTACATTGTCAGAATTGTTCAGTATGTTACGATATTGAACTCTCCATTAACTTTACATTGTCAGAATTGTTCAGTATGTTAGGATATATATTGAACTCTCCATTAACTTTACATTGTCAGAATTGTTCAGTATGTTACGATATTGAACTCTCCATTAACTTTACATTGTCAGAATTGTTCAGTATGTTACGATATTGAACTCTCCATTAACTTTACATTGTCAGAATTGTTCAGTATGTTACGATATTGAACTCTCCATTAACTTTACATTGTCAGAATTGTTCAGTATGTTATGATATTGAACTCTCCATTAACTTTACATTGTCAGAATTGTTCAGTATGTTATGATATTGAACTCTCCATTAACTTTACATTGTCAGAATTGTTCATTACGTTATGATATTGAACTCTCCATTAACTTTACATTGTCAGAATCGTTCAGTACGTTATGATATTGAACTCTCCATTAACCTTACATTGTCAGAATTGTTCAGTACGTTATGATATTGAACTCTCCATTAACTTTACATTGTCAGAATCGTTCAGTACGTTATGATATTGAACTCGAGTGCACTTCATATTGCACACATAAGAGAACTACTTTCTACTGTAAACAAACAATGGATGCAGACATCATCACTTTTGATTTGTAAACAAATTTTGATTTGTAAACAAATCATGTACACTCATGTAGTATGTGCTTTATGTTTTGGTTGATTAAAAATGTTACTGAATGAACTAAAGCAGATGTTTCATGGACTGCCGCATACCGGCTGCTTTGCTACATCCTGCATTAAGTTTTTTAATACAATGTTTCAGATTTAGGCAGGCGATAGATGCCAGGTTTCATAAACTTGCTGGGTACCTACAAATAACATGCCAGCGGTTGTCTTCTTTATACTTACAGTTTTACATCCTGACTTTCCTCAAAATATACTTTGTTAGTTCTGCAAATCTAAATTACATGTCATGGGTTCTCAAGTCTGATTTCAAAATTGTACTGTAATTTTGACTATCTTTCAAGTGCAATAAAATCCTCCTTACTGCACTCAAAATGAAATGAATGATAAATACATAGCATCTTTTAGATAAATGCAATGGAATGATTTCATACTTTCCCCACATTATGATTTCAAACATTCAATGATTGAACAGAAACACACTTGCAGATGTCAACACGCTTCTCTCTTGCTTCTTCAATCTGATGTACTTCACGTAGAATTGGCAAAACCAGTCCATAATCACAAAATTTAGTAGAATCCACAAAAATACCAAAATCTATTCGTTAAAGACCAAATAGAAAAGTTGTTGAAATGCGCATTCAACGTGGAATGAACTGCCCATGGAAATTAGACACAAAGATACAGTGATCACTTTCAAGAGTGCTCTTAAAACTCACCTTTTTTGACTGCAAGAGCAAACTTAAAGACCTAATAATGTTTCTTACCTTTAATATTTTCAGCATTTTTTGGCATGTTTTCTTGCTTCTTGGTGTTCATTTTGTTTTTTGTAGTCATATCATTATATATGTTGTAAAGCACTTAGAGCTTCTAAAGATTAGGTGCTATACAAAGTCCTCATTATTATTATTATTATTATTATTATTATTATTATTCACAATATGACTCAAAAATAAATTTTTTATATAGAAACGCCATTTTCTTTTGGAAGTTATGTCCTAGTGTGCGACTAAGTTCAAATTTCTCTGGCAGAGTTATTTAGCGCATTTTAATAATGTTACTGTAGTGTAATGATAAATCTGCAGATGTCTATTTAGTTTAATTATGGCATACATTCAGTTACTTTGTTTCTTGTAGTGTATTTTTGTTTATATAATTAAGCCTTAGGTAGAATAAGAAAATGAGCATATAATAAAATGGTTAATGCATTTGTATCGGAAAATATGAACTCGTTTTGTCAGATGGATATACTGCACTCCCATACAAATGTAGTTTCATATAGATATTACAAATGATATGTGACTCTATCTTAAAACTTCAAATGCTGCTTAGGGCTGCAACATTTACAAATGTAAATGTCAACGTTTAGTCTACTGCCTATACACATTTACAAAACTAGCCATGGCTGTCAGTGATATTGGAATCAGCCATTCCAACTAAATTATATATATTTCCACATTTCTCCTTGATAAGACTCCTGCTATTTTGTATATATGTATATTTGTTGTACATGGCAAACTATTTTTTTCTTTTTAAAAGTTTGAAGACAAAAAGTGTAAAATGTTTACTCAGGGATTGTGTTTGACTCTTCACTTTGCCATAGTGGCAAATTGATGTTTTTCTTTAATGGTAACAAAATATACCATCTGGTGATCTTTGTTGGCAACAATATTGTATGTCTGTTTAAACTTGTATAGACAATCCTTTTCTGGCAACAATATTGTATAGCTATTTAAACTTGTATATACAATCTTTGATTTGGATTAATTTTGGTAAATTCAAGGGCACCAAGAATGTAAGGCACAAACTTGGATATAAAATGCACTGAAATCTTCTATTGTTACATAAACAAATCCTTTGTTCATATTGATAAACCATCTGAACAGTGCATTGTTATATCCTAATCTTCTTATGCTGATATCTGGCCTGAGTACTATATGCTGTGATTCACTCAAATAGTCATGCCACCAGCTTAGCTTGGAGACTACAAGTCCTTGATTCTACACCACACATGGACTTGGACACCTGTAAATTCCACCAGTCCCTCTTCCTGACTATCATGTAGTTAATGAGATGCCAGTGCTTAGAGCAAGGATGCATCCATGTTGTCCTCTTGTGGGTAGGGAGGTGGCAGATGGTGTTGGTGATTAGAAGTTCATGCTCTGTGTGGGTCTGAAACAATAGAAGGTGGGCTTAACACTTGAACTGCATCCTGAAATGCCCAATGTCCATGAATAATGAAGCGATTGATTGTCTGCCCCAAGTGCCAATCAGTGATTCACTGAATGAGCCACCTACTATGTTAGAGACCAAGAAGGCAATATGTATGATCTCTTGTGGCAAGGCTCCTGGCTCAGACTCAATCACATCAGAGATATACTAGGAAGAGAGTACAGCTCTGACTGAAAAGCTCCATTATTTGTTTCATCTCAAGTGACATAAAGTGACAATTACACAGAATTTAAAGACTATCATACACCTGTATAAATGTCAAGGAATTCTTGAGGCTTGTGACAACTACTGAGGTATTTCTTTGCTCTCCATCAAAGGCAAGACACTTGTCAGGATTCTCCTAAACCATTTCACATCACACCTTGACCATGGACTCCTACCAGAAAGCTTGTGCGGATTCTGGAAGGAACATGGAACTACTGACATGGTGTTTGCTGCTAGGCAATTGCAGAGAAAAGCCAGGAGCAGAATGATGACCTTTCCTCAACCTATGATGACCTGACCAAGGCCTTTGACACTTTTAGCTGAGAGGGCTTGTAGAAGATCATGACCAAGTATGGTTGACCAAGGAAATTTATCACCATGGTACAGTAATTTTGTGATGGTATGGAAACTTGAGTAAGGAACAATGGAGAGAGATCAGATCCATTTCCTGTCTCAAACGAAGTGAAGCAGGGTTGTGAACTGGTGCCAGCACTTTTCAGTTTCATGTTCTCAGCAATGCTTACTTATTCCTTCAGAGATGGCGACATGGACATCAGCATCAGATGCCAAACTGATGACAAATTGTCCAACCTCAATAGGTTCCAAGCAAAAGCTCATGGCACAACAGACATCATCAGAGACTTTCTATTTGCTGATGACTTCACCCTCAACACTGACTCTGAAGCTGACATTCAGTGGAGTGTCGACAAGTTCTCTGATGCTTGCATAAATTTAGGCCTTATGATCAGCACAAAGAGGACTGAAATAATGTATCAGCCAGCCCCAGGAAAATTGCATGCTGAGCCAAACATCACAATCAGTGGCTACAAGCTGAATGCAGTGAACTTGATCACCTATCTTGGCAGCACTCTGTCCCTGAATGTCGTAATTGATGACGATGCTAATGCCAGGATTGCAAAGGCCAGTGCAGTCTTCAGCCGACTACACACAAATGTCTGGAACAGAAGAGGCATTCGTCTTCAGACAAAGTTGGAGGTGTACAAAATGATGGTACTCCCTGTGCTATTATACGCCTGTGAAACCTGGACAGTGTACAAGTGCCATATGAAGAAGTTGAACCACTTACACACCACTTCCCTCAGAAGACTCCTCAACATGAAGTGGCAAAAAAGGATCCAGCAAGCTTGCCCAGTATCTGCATCATTTTGATGCAGTCACAGTTGCAATGGGCAGGCTATTTAGTTTGCATATCAGACCACCAGCTTCCAAAAACTATTTTATGGTGAGATTGAACTAGAAAAGCACAACAAAGGAGCAAAGGACACTCTGAAGACATCATTGAAGAACTTGGCATTAGCCATGACACATGGGAGCAGACTTCCCAGAACAGGGTTGTATGGTAATATTCCATCACTAAAGGTGCTCCAGTTTTTGAAGCCAACAGGATAGCCATGGCAGAACAACTGAAGCAGGCCAAGAAATCCTAAGCCTGTAATCTGATAATCAGCATTGCTATCATCTCATGTCTACAATGCCACAGAACATTCTGGGCACAAATTGGTTTCATTGGCCAATTATGCATTCACAGACCATTCGTTCCTACTTACACAAGATGACTAAAGTGATCCTCTTTGACTTGACAGATGAACTATATTAACATGCTACCAGACTAGTTACAGACTACCAACCTTTGAAGACAGGAATAGGATCAACTATAATTGACAAAGCAATGGGTAATGTTTTATTTTTAATGTACCCAAGAAATATAATTTTGGTGAAACTACAATGAAATCTGATTACCTTTGAAGAACCAGTCGTTCTGTATCAATACTAAGCAAATGAAGAAACAATTTGAGTCTCAGTGATCTGCAATTGTTTAATGTTGTCAATGCAATAACAGATGGACATTTGTTTGATTCTTCAGTGGTGACTTCAATGACACAAGCACACTTCATCAAAGCAAGCAGACAACTTATTTTCAATGACAAATGCACCTTTCATCAAAGAAAGTCAGCACCAAATTTATATTAAGGCAACAAAATCCTATAGTTTGTTGCATTTTCCAAAGTGACTGCAAGATAGAGGGGTAATTCTTTTCATATTGTATGTATAATTTTCTTACAGTATATATGATTTTCACATGAATTTTTTTGCATTGCTTGGAAAAAGTAGAAGTTGACAAGAACAGGTTGTGGTGCACATTACACATCAGGTTGATTTTACTGAAAATGCTGATTACAAAATTGCTTTTAACTATATTTTTGACTTTTGAAACAGATTTTGTTAACAGGCACTTTGATTAGCAGCAGTTTAATTTCAAGAAACACTACTTCAAGTTTGTAAACCACTACATATTTTCTTAAATAATATGGTTCTTTTTATTAAAGCATCTGATGTGAAAAGTCCAGACAGTAAGTAACAACACACCACTGTATATTGATGTCTATGTGTGTGTGTGTGATTTGGATTTTTAATGTAGCTTTAAACAAAATTCTTTCATATTGCTACAATGTCTGCAGTGTGACAGTTTATAGTGAAGTCTAGCACTGGAGCATCATGCTGCAGAATTGTACCATCATGTCCCACCAAAAGTCACATTATCCTGACACCAGGCTGACCAGTCCTAACTCTAACCTATTACTGCTGACCACCAAGTTAGGTAACTGCTTGTTAGATTTTTGTAAATCTTTGGTATGACATGGTTAGGGTTCGAGGCAGACACTCTACCACTTAGGCCCTCAGAGCAGTCCTTGAGTTTTGCTATCATTTACACATACGTAGCAGTTGGAACTATATCACAACGATCTGAGAAACGTTTTTACTGAAAACATCTTATATATTAAACAGAGATGTACCTTGAAAGCTGAATCATGTCATAAAATGAGAAAAAGACACAAAGCAAAATAAAACAATCACCAGTTGATAAAGCAGCAGCATGCATATTTCAACAGCTGTCAACTGTTAATGCACCCTATTGGTTAGATGTGGGAAATATTTAGTTTTCAATTGATTTGATTAAACAGTATCATTTTATGTGTCGCAAAGTGTACATGTTTAGAATTTCAGGTTAATATTGTAGCCCCAATGCAGATTATACCACAGCAAGGCACAAAAATACATGCATGTAATTAACAATAACCATTCATTATTGTTTGTACCAGGCTGAGAACTTTGTGGAGTAGTCTGCCCCTATCATGCCATTCTTGGTTTCCTTATAGGTGGCAACTCTGTCAGTGTTCCACAGGTATTGATTCAATCTCATCAGAGCTGAAGTTTCACCTCCAGACCAAGGAAACACTGATCTGGGATCTGGAACAGCTTCTGGAACCAAATAAATAATAACATATAACATTCATCTTATGTTATATAGTACCTGTATTACTAAGCCATATTAAACTGATGCCTGCTTTACCAGATTTAATTTACTGACATTTCAAAAAGCCATATCTTATTTTTAATAAAAAAAACATGTGTAACAATACATGATGATGTCACATGTTACATACATACTGTTATCAGGTCTGACATGATTAATCAAATAATAATTTAATCGATCAATATATGTTAGCAATAATTATCAACAGAAATATTTGGAAGTGATGTTTTTCAAAAAAGGCTATTTGTCTAATTACTCTATACCACTTAAATCAATACAAAGGTTTGTTCTTTTAAATCTCAACCATTCAGCTTAATGTGACACAACGAAATGAAAACTCTTTTCTCTCAAACAGGGATATTAAATTCAGTTGTACCTGATCCTGACATGCTGCAAATTTCCATTCCAATTTCTGATTCACAGATGATGTGTCATTGTTATAGTAGATTCTTATAGCTAAATTGCACACATTTTCACATGCACATAATAAATCATTTTTTTTAAAAAGTGCATTCATCAAAGAAATCTCTTGGTTGGCTGATGAATTGTATTATAGTACAAGTCACGTGAAAAATGCATGCCTTTTTGTGCATTGACTCATTTTAAATTAAATGTAAATTTGTTTTTCTCACAAAATCTAACACTACTTTTTATTAACCAAAGTATATTCAATCTTGATTTTTGAATGATATGAAATTGAACTATCATCAAAAAACTTTTTCATTGTGATATCACAGCATATACCATTCAATCCAGATTGTATTGGATCACACCTTAAGGTTCATTTCATCCATAAATGTCTATGTATTTTGGCATTGATTTTGCCTTATGGACCTCTCAGGGCATCTAAATAAAAGAATATTAATGTATATGAATCCAAATAAAATGAATATTTGTCACGTAAAGATATGTAGAATCAAATTCTAAAAAATGAGACCGATTACTCAAACAATCGGTGTTGAATGACTATATGACCCATGTGACTTGTACTATAACAAATACATTGCATTTGTTCTTGTAAAGAGATTTCTTGGTTGGCTGTAACTTCAATGTCAACTAATTCATCTAGAATTCTCAACAAAAGCCTCCACACAAAAAGAGGCCAATGTGGTACTGATTTGCTCACCTGGCTATCATTAGCCAAATAGCCATATCTGGATTAGCAGCAAAAGTTATATTTTTTTTTATAGCATTGGCATAGTTCCTATAAACTTTTAGGGTTAAATATCAGCATTATCTGTTAATTTGGTCAAATTCAGATGAATTATTTTGGAGAAGTCATACAATGTTTTGGTTCTATTACAGTGAGGCATGCAAAACTTAATGGCAAATTTGTATTATTCATACTAATTAGAAAGAAGGCCATGATATCAGGAAAGAAAAAAGAGATGTCCAATCACAAACCTTTAACACCAAGAGCTTCAGCATTGGGAATTTCACCAAGGACTATTCCTGGTGGAAGGGGCTTGAATGTTCTGGGCATGTCAATTTTGTCCCTGACTACACACTCTCCCTCTACTTGCTTCCTGAATTGTGTGTACACATCAGGTAGTCTGTTAAGAAACATGAACAGTTAGAATTACCAATTTCTCAAAAATAAACAATTAACATTTACTATAATTTATTCATTACTTTCCTTGTTTTTCAAATCATCTACATTTAAAGCTTTTGTCATCGTCCATCATCACATCATGAGGGGTCTACAGCAGGATCTTTTATAACGAACAATTATGGTGACAATTCCTGTTATTATATGAAAAATACAATAAAGTTTCTAAATATAGGCAGGACCTAATGATTCAGATTTAAAAATGTTGGTGCTTCAAAAAGATGAGATGAATTCTGTGTATTCAGTTGTAATGTAATTTATTTTTGTGGGTCTGAAGATTGGAGGTTTTGTGATAAGAAAAGGGTACATAAATTCATGGTTTTGCTTGTCATAGCTTACACATTTGTAGCTATTTAATTTCATGGATTCAAAGAACAAAACTATGACAACAACAAATATTGGTCCTTGGTTAAAACAATACAATCGCCTATATGAACACAAACTAAATACCTGCCATGATCAATTATTTACAAGCAACATCAAAGGGAAATGACAAAGCCAATAACACTAAGCAAATCAGATATTAAAGTATATGTGTATGATCCCGTTCTTAAAACACTGTCCATTCACCATCAGTATGACCATCAGATGACCATGGTATTTACACAGTGGCTAAAGAGTAATTCATCTTAGATTCCTATCAGTTTGGATAATGTCATCATTCAACATGTGAACAAAACCAAAACCTAAAGAAGACAATGTTTTCATTTTAAAAATCCTAATGCCTTTCCTTACTTTACTCTTGGTTGCAAATTTGTAAAGATAAGTCTTTTATTACAAAGAGAATAATATTTTACTTTTAGAAAGAAATTAAAAGCCATTATTCCTTTCAATACTTACAAAAACTGTAATATGATAAATGATAACAATGATACTATTTACCTTTCTAATAAATGACTATTTTCAAACCATCATATAATGAACAATATTTTTCCTTACTGTCCAACACCAAAGGGAAGGTCATCTCTGTGGAACAAAGTGTGACCCCAGAATGTCTGAATTTTGACCCCACACTTTGCTTTTAGAGTTTCTTCAACATCTAACTCTTCCTTGGTTGCCTGTAAAAGATTTAATAATTATAATATTGTAACATGTACACCCATCTTTAATTTCCAGCAAAAGGTCAATTACATTTAAAGAGTAGAATACTACATACTTTGAATAGATATTTAACAAGAAATATTAATTAGTATATGCCATCCAAGAATATACTGGCAGATATGGTAACCATATTTGTAGTTTTATAGGAGTAAGTAGTAGAACACACAACAATGACTGATCAGTTGGTACATTATGCGACAGCAGAGAAGGGTCTATGTGATTTGCAGTTTGATCCATATTACATGATTCATTTGATTTCATTTCACCTGACAAAAATACATTATGAAAATTATAATTTTGTATTCTTTAACAAAATGTTGTCCAAATGCCAAAAGGGAAGGGCAAAGCTCAAATAAGAATTAATTTCTTAGTAGCTAAAAGGGTAAATTGGTTTCACAATCTACTAAGCCACCTGTCTGAGTTTAATCCTTTATTTCACTTTTTTAAAAAACAACTTGTACTTTCTGTACCTTTTTATGATGTTCATGTCAATGAGATCTTGAAAAAATTACATTTCTTGATCATTTCGAAAGTTTTTAAGTGCACTGGAATTCAAGAAAATGGAGTGACAGCCAATAAGTAATTCAATACCTGGTTGCAATAATGCATTTTTGTGTGTTTTTTTAAACTGTTTTTTGTAGTATCAACTTATCATTGATATCATAAGTATAAAAAAAAAATTCTTAATTCTTATATCATGACAAAATCATTATATGATACTGGCAATCATAAATATATCATTAGCAGTTATAAAATTTAATGAATTTTAGAAATTATATTTACATATCAAAGGGTAGCCAGGGTGATCACTGTAATTATATCAGGAATGACATACTAAATTATCAGTAGCCATGGAGATCAATGTAATTTTATATCTGAAATCACATCCTAAATTATCAGTAGCCAGGGAGATCAATGTAATTATATCAGGAATAACATTCTAAATTATTATGAGCCAGGGAGATCAATGTAATTATATCAGGAATGACATCCTAACTTATCAGTAGCCATGGAGATCAATGTAATTTTATATCTGAAATGACATCCTAAATTATCAGTAGACAGGAAGATCAATGTAATTCTATCAGGAATGACATCCTAAATTATCAGTAGCCAGGGAGATCAATGTAATTATATCAGGAATAACATTCTAAATTATTATGAGCCAGGGAGATCAATGTAATTATATCAGGAATGACATCCTAACTTATCAGTAGCCATGGAGATCAATGTAATTTTATATCTGAAATGACATCCTAAATTATCAGTAGCCAGGAAGATCAATGTAATTATATCAGGAATGACATCCTAAATTATCAGTAGCCAGGAAGATCAATGTAACTGTAAACTTTACAAGTCCAATTGTAAATCTGCAAAACTAAGGAAAGTGGACTATTGCTTGTGATCATCAATAACATTGTGCCATAAGAAACAGGAAAATATCACACCTTCTGAAATGCAAATAGGATTTGGATTATGACCTTGAATAACTACTGAACCTAAATGTATTCATACCATATATTAATTACATTTTTACATGTATAAGAACTAAGCAGACCAGTGCATTTCAGAACTTATTTTTACACCATATCAAAAACTTATAATAAACCATAAATTACCTCTGTTTGATAGGCCAAGGCATGGACTGTGTCCTTCCCTAATTTTTGGATCAGGTCTGGAATAACCACCTCTGGTTCACCTTGTTTTACTACCAGTCCACTGAAGAAATAAAAAAAATACTTTGATTGTAGTCATCATCTTCACACATATCAGCTCTGGAGGCAAGAAATTTTCATTATCATGCATTTTGTTTGTGTTTCATCTCAGTATTTATTGCATAAAAGTCTAGCAGAGATTTGGCAGAATTTATATCATCCTAATTCACATTTTGTTTTTTTAGACCATGTGCTTCATTACTACTTGTAATTAAGTTTGGAAGTTTTTCAGAAGAAAATTACATTAAGGTATTTCTTTTAGTAAAAGCTAAGAATAAAATATAAATTCCAAATAAGTTGTGAGTAATGGCATTGGGTATATGAATGCCATGAAATAAAACTCAATAAATGTGATTACAGTACAAAATACAAATGTTCCAGACACACAAACAGGCGCTATTGGCAAATGTCAAAGCTTATTTGACCAAATATTGTTTCCAAATATAGCAATCTGTTTCAAAATAGTTCTCTGCAAACAAGACTTAGACATGATTACAGGCGAAATAATTTTTTACTGGACAAAATTAATATTGGAGAAGAAAAAGACAATTACTTGCAAACATATATTTATAACGAAACAATGAAATTCACTTCTCTGGTGGCCTAAGTTGTTAGAGAATCTACCTTGGATGTGGGAGGTCACGGATGTGTCATACCAAAGACTAAAAAATATGGTACAAGCAGCTGCCTGGCTTGGCACTCAGCAGTATGAGATTAGCCATAATGCATGACTGCACAGCAGTTTCATTTAGGACAACAAAACCATGGGATGAACATGTGTACAAAGTTCATGGCAATTCTCCATATACATGTATTTTGATGAACAGAACTACAAAGGACAACAGACCATTCCATATACTCAAATTAGAGTTAAAAAATATTAGATCAGCAAACCATGTTGTAACAGGCATGAAATTGAAATTTAATGGGAAATTTATTATTATATACTGTATGTGTATTTAGATGGTTTTCATGTGAATGTATCATATCTGGTTATCAATTTGCATCATATGTATTTAGATCATTTTCAAGTGAATGTATCATATGTAGTTACCAATTTGCATCATGTGTATTTAAATGGTTTGCAAATGAACGTATCATATCTGGATGCCAATTTGCATCATCAGTTTTCACTTATTTAACTAAAGAGCGTATATTGTAACATGTTTGTCACATGATCAGAATTGAAAAATACAATTGCATTATGCTATGATTTATTAAAATGATTAGCACTCCTGTTAAATGACTTAATGATCACACCTATAACCCAAATTTAAATGACACCTTTAAAAACAAACTTCAACTCTGCGATTAACCAAGTAAAAGTTGATTGTAACATGAAAAGCAGTCAGATCCAAGAAGCATCTTTATTGACCTGGCATGCCATCATAGTTTCTCTAGTCAGAGATTTGTTATTCTTAAGAGTCATTCCAAGGAACTCAGCTGAGTATATTATATTATGACCAACCGAGTTACTGCTACGATAAAGTCATGTATTAACTTGTAAATGACCTTTGACCATAAGACAATCATAGTGTAACAAATGCCAACAGAGACGGATCAATGACCAGTACTATTTTGGACATGGTGTGTAGCATGACATAATCAAAGGCACACTCGTTTCTTGTAGGATGTCACATTTAGATTTGATGCTCTGATATCAACGTAGCCATCTCTGTTACATGTATTTATTTTAATTACTGTATTTTTGCACATTTAACGTGCGTGTTATATGCGTTTTTACAATCAGCTCAAACCCCCCCGGTGCAGTATATGCATAAGCGCATTATTCCAGGTTTTTTTTACAGCCAAAAGCACATCGATGAATTTCAAGCAACCACCCTAGTAAACCGATGACAATTAATAAAAGATTTCTTTCATACACATACAGTATAAATGAGGTTTATTCAAATCTTTAAGTAGAAAATAAACAATTCGAAGTTGACACCAGGTTGTGCTGCTTGCGCGTCTGTACATTATGGTATGTAATGAATATCTTTTATTCGCACATACACTAACTTCCATTATACAAATATATTTCTTGTAATTTCTATGTAAGACAAAAACCGATTATCGATTTAAAATCGGATTTCTACAAACGATAATCGGTTTTGGAAAGAAACCGATATTAACATTCCTATTCCGGCATGCGTGCATTCCAGACGGAAATTAGCAGAAACCAGTAAATACACATAGTTTTATAGCAGTTGCTATTTTGCCTCTGTTTACGCAAAAATATTATGATGTGGCATTTACAACTGTACCAGTAATACCAGTATTTGTTACGAGCAGAAAGAGATAAAGGCGCCGGCATTAAATTGCTGGATGGTGAGCGAGAGACGATAAACAGCCTCGTAACGCATATCAGATGAGGCACCTCTGGCAGTCCTGTGTTCCGGCAGGCCTGTGTTGGCTACCACATGGTATATGCATGGGCACGCAATCCAAGATATTTTTTTTATACAAAGATGTAATTTCCGCGCGTTATATGCGTGTGCGCGTTATACACGTAGGCACGTTATGTGAGCGAAAATATGATATAATAACTTGGATCAAATTCCTGTGAAATGTTTACAATCAATGAAAAATTTCTCTCCAATGAAGTATTATTTCATTTGGTGGTTTTATCAATTCACAGCAGTTTTGGATTGAAGAGTTTACATGTCTTTCATGAGTGTGAAGCATAAGTCAAGTCACAAGGCAAGAGTCTGAAGCATACCGTTAAGTCAAGTCACAAGATAAGAGTCTAAAGCATACCATTAAGTCAAGTCACAAGACAAGAGTCTGAAGCATAAGTCAAGTCACTCACACTCAACAATAATCAGCTCTTTTACCTGCCACAGGATTGTAAGTTTTTCCTCAAGTCAGTGATGCTTTCAAGTAGAAAGCGTAATCTGTGAGGGCCTGTTTTGGGAAAATTAAAATGATGTGTCCCTTGAAAGTGCCTCGGATCAAAACAATACACTGGCAGAACATAATCAGCATACTTGTTGGCCCAATATAAAACCTGGAAGAAAAAGAATATAGAAACTTCAACTGGTAAGTGTAATTAAAGTACATGTATCAGTCTCTTCATGTACATATAATATGGTCACCTTACGGGTCATTTGGATCATTACCTAGATGGCACAATAGCACACACTTAGTGCTGAACAAGGAAATCATTACCTGGATGGCACAACGCTCCACACTTCGTGCTGAACAAGGAATTCATTAGGGGCCCTGAGTGGCCCAGTGGTCTAAAGCGCTCTCCGTTATGGATCACTACCATCTCACCTCTGTTTGTGTGGGTTTGAGTCTAAGATTCGGCTAATGTAGTTATGTGAGAAAGCTTGCCAGTAGCTTCTCGTGGGTCGGTGGTTCTTTCTGGGTTCTTCCTCAACCAATAATACTGGTTACCATGTATAGCCTATCGTGTGCTGAAAAATGGTGTTAAATCTTACTACAACAACAAGGAATTCATTACCTTGATGGCACAATACCACACACATAGTGCTGAACAAGGAGATTTTGCTCATTTTAAGACTGAAAATTCTCTCGTGGATGCAAATTATATTTAAAATTTCTTAGCTGACCATGATGAAAACAAATGCCAAGATATAGTTTTTTTCTTTCAATATTTTGATTGTACATACATACATACATACATACATACATACATACATACATACATACATACATACATACATACAGATTTTGCTATTTAACTGAGTATGTATTCAAAAAGCAACCTATGTTACACATGGAAAACATGTTGACTAAAGAAATTCCAAAAACTTGACATGATTGATATTCTGACTACCCACTAGAGATGCCCTACAGGACTGCTATATCTAATGTTCCATAATCATGGGCTATATATGACTACCCATGTCTGACTTCCCACTAGTGGGTGATCTACAATGACTACTATCTCTAACTTCCCACTAATGAGAACTTTGTAGAATGCTACATATAACTTCCCCTTAGCAAGTGCTCCACATTACTACTATTTCTTACTTCCAAAAAGTATGAAAGCTACATGTCTCTTATGTTTAACTTCATGCCAGTAAGATATATATACACCTGCTATGTCTAACTTCCTCCAAATAAAAGTTCTACATGAATGCTAGGTCTAACTTCCCACAAGTATGAGATCTACATGCCTGCTATATCTAACTTCCCACTAGTCTGAAATCTACATGGCTGCTATGTTTAACTTCCCAATAGGAAGAGCTCGACAAAAATTATCATCCAAAGAAACTGACAAGGAAGGCTCAACATGAGCACGGTCTGTTCAAGAACTTAAACATTTGGGGGATAATGAAGGTGTGAGCAAGGGGTGGAGCAGGCCCGCACCTTGGGTGGGGGGCCACCATGGCACTTGTCAGGGGCCCGAGCTAGATAGGCACAAATACGCACATATTTGAAACACGAAAGGGGCCTGAACTCTGTCAGCTGCCTGGGGCCCAGAATTTCCAAGGTGCAGGCCTGGGTGGAGGCAACTTTGTTCATACTTTGGTGCTATGTAGGACTTGTACTAATTTTTGGGGACGATCCTTTTTTCTAATTTTACTTGATGTCATTTGACTCTGAAAACAATCCTGGTATTTTGGGGGTAAGATTTACATGTGGTTTTTAAACTTTTGTGTCACTTACTAACAAAGTCATATAATGAAATAAAACTACATGTATTAGGCAATAATAAATATCATTCACAGCATACATTCTTATTTACCCCAGAACATTTCCTATATAAATGTACAGTAAGCAATGCCTTCTGTGGATATTTGCCAGGTGTTTCCTAACCAAGTAATAGTTTCTTCCTGACTTAAGCAGTCATTAAAAAGTATCTACATGGACTGTTCAGTTTAATATGCAAACTGAATTTTTGCTTCATGAAGAAGGCATTGTTTAGATAAAGGAATACTACACTGTATGTGAATTGATTTCTTATTTCTAATCTTGCTGTAACTTAAAGGTAATAATATGTCACATTCAGAAGCGAGTAAGTTTTTCACCATTCGAGTACAGGGCTGAAGTAATTGCTAGATGGTGAGAAAGTGTTATCACAGCAGAAATGGAAATCACCAGTGTGACAGGTATATATATATATCTATTTGCATGTGAATTAAAGCTATCTCTATGAAAATAAATGAGTTTCATCCCATTTCAATAAAGTCAGGGGTCACTCAATATTCAAAATGGGGAGATAGGTACATTGACAGATGGATGGATGGATGGATGGAAGGATGGACAGATGGATGGACAGACAGACAGACAGACAGATAGATAGATAGATAGATAGATAGATAGATAGATAGATAGATAGGCAGATGGATTAATGGATAGATGGATGGATAGATAGATATCATGAACATTGATAGAGCAGGTACAGCTTTAATTACAACAGTATTAAGACTCTTTTCTGGTTGGGGGGGGGGGGGGGCTGCACATTGTTATGGGGCATTTTTGGGAGGTGAGTTAATCATACGGAATCACATCACAATTAATACTTCCAGTTCAGTACCCACGAATGTAGTTCTAGGTCATTTTTAGAACATTTTTTCCTCTCTCATTTTGGTGGTGATAGAAGAGTTATATTGATCCATTTTTGGTAGGGATTTAAAGGTAATTGTTTATTCTTGAGAATATGAGCTGAGATAGTGGTTGTCTGTGTGTATTTTGGCAACAGTGCACATGGAGCAATAAGGCCTTGGTGATGATCCGGAAGTGAAATATGTGGTCTGTGTACATGCTGTTCTGTTTACAGTGCAGCCGCTCAAAAAAATACCGATCAACCCCTGACAAAAACTTCACAGTTAAGTCATCTTTGGATGTATTTTAGATTAATATATGATTTGTATCGATTGTCACAAAGTTGAAAGGTCAGTACTGAGAAATATATGTAGGGAACATATAGTAAAATTAATTGTGGTGTATGTCCTGTCAGGGCAGTTATTATTAAACTTTAAATTGCTATAAAAATGTTATTATTAATGATAAACACATGAAATTTGAAGGTGTTACAGTGTATATATATTAACATTTAAAATAGAAAAATGACATTAGAAATTAAAAATTGATTTTATTTGTTAAAATTTGAATAAAATTTTTAAGAAAAATTAAAAATTAAAATTTGCCTCTTAAAATGCACATAGATAATATTTTTGGATATTATATCAAATGATATCAGCATGTTTATACTCCTACACCATATACAAGCTACAATGATGGATATTTGTCAAATTTTATCAGAGAAAATATCTTTGTAAGTCAAAATGAGACATACATTTAAAATATATGAAAGACAGATTCTATTTTGTATTGATCATTCAAACTATTTATTAGGGGTCCAATCAGTTAATTTATGTATTTATGATGGGGTGACTTCCTGAGTAACACATATCTGCTTATATAGCCTTTAGTAATTGTTAACAAATATAGTTACAGGGTGTTTAGTGAGAGGACAGTGATGAAAACTTTATACTAGAACCTACTCAAGTTCTCTACTAAATCAGTTTAAACTTTCTGAGAATGAAATGCAGATTGAATGGATAAAATATACTTTCCACATGTATATTTACCCTTGGATGTAAGAAAACAGCAAAATGATTTAAGTTGAACACAAAATGCATTCAATTTTATTGTTCAATTTGGTTAAGATATTGATTAGTGAAGTGCAGCATTGTGGCCTGTATGATGTTATGTGAATTCTAATGATCCATCTTAATTTATGCATTGTTAATTACTAATAATATTTGTTAACTGACACTCTAAAGATTGCATAAGTTATATTCAAACAGATATTTTGAGTTTAACTGTGTACAACTGATCTTAGCATGGTTACATATCCCACATGAACAAATATTCACATATTTTAGAATGTTTGGGATCCAAAGTTCACATTCAGTATATCATATAGGCTGACATTGTACCTACAGTGAATCTGTAAGGCACAGTTCTGGCTGTGTGCACTAAAAGTATTCCAAAATGTTATTTTCTTCATGAATATGCCTATGTATGGTAACATATTTCAATTCAGTACTTGGACAGAGTGCGGTATTGTAATATCAGCTGATATCTGATTCTATTGAACCATTGAGGTTAATAATTGGTATCAAACACCTTTAAAAATACACTTTAAATGTTCAAACAGATCATTTGAATTATTTCTGCACATTTGATCATAACAATTACACTGTATATGTCCCACATATGCAAAATTTCCATTCTTGTTTACAAGTTTTGGGGATCAGAATTTCACATTTAGTTTATGATATAAAATGTATTGGTACCTGTAGTTGATATGCATGGCCACATTTGGCTGTATTCTCTTGCAATATCCAGAATTATTATTTCCCTCATGAATAAGATTGCTTATAGTATTATATTTTATTTTACTACATTGTCGATTGACTTTCCTGTATACTGGCATGTACTAATGTTTCCACCAATGATCAAACCTCACCGTCACAGCATTTCCTTAAAGTTTGTGATGCATAGACTACCTGATTAGTTATTTAACCTGTAAATGACCAGATATGCTTATAGAAACTTCATATACTTTTAGGATGAATTTATTACTTTAATACATGACTATTACTTCACATTTCTGAGTGTCACTCTGTCAAGTTTAATATTTCCTCCTATGCTTGCCGCCTGAATGTTATTTGGAAATCACTATATCTAACACATTTTAACTTCATTTGCATACATCTTACAGTTTTCTAGATATAAGTGAAACATTTTATATCTTTTCAGGTCTAGGCTGGTATCTGGAACAAAGTGTTAGTGGTGGATCAGCTTGGAAGCTCTCCAGTAGTCTGGTGGTGATAGCAAGGTTTCATAAGGACATATGCAGTGTACTGCCATAATTGATCATGATATCACCACACAAATATATAGCACCTCAAGGACATGGCTTAGATCTTCATGACAGAGATTAGCACCATTGTTCAGTAAGGTAAAGCCTGCATAAAAACTGTATTTTCCTATCTTATTGTCACTTTTTGTAGTTATCGACACTGAAATGTAATGCAATTTTCCTATAAAACATGGAAGTGGTCCCATCAGATGTTTAACTCTGAGTGCACTATTAGTTGTACAAATAACTGCCTAAATACCTGACACAATAAATATGGAACATAGCACCTGTTGCTGCTTCTTTAGTGTGTACACCTATATGCACCTTGACAGGCATATTGCGATTTGTTGCCAAAATCACTATGAGTTATGCTACTTCACTACCCCTGGGAAAAATGTTCTCAGTTACATAGACCCAAACCACTATTTATTTTAAATACCACTGGTTGATCAACTTTTCTGTCTAAACTTTGTCAAAATCTGTTTTCAAACTTTTATGAAAATTTAATTTTTCAATAAAATTTAGTTTATAAATTTAAATGTTTATTTAAATTTCCATTAAAATTTTAATTGATCAAAATGTATAAACTTTAAACATATTTTCAGACAGGCCTTATCTTGTAGTACAATTAGGTTTTTACAGCATTGAAAAAGTCCTATAATTAAGGAAGATATTGCAAATTTAGTTTTGGTTTCTCAAGAGCACATGGATCAGCACGTACAACCTGTGGAACACCAGCACTATACACTTTCCAGCAGGTGTCACATGTCTTGTATGCAAGGAAATTCAAAAAGCTTCATGTATAAAGTTCAAATAGGTGTGGCATTCAAATATAAAAGTTTTACTAAAATTTGCCCCAAAAAGTTGGGCCTATCAGGAATCACATCACAATTAATACTTCCAGTTCAGTACCCACGAATGTATTTCTAGTCTATTTTTGAACATTTTTTCCTCTCTCATTTTGGTGGTGATAGAAGAGTTATATTGATCCATTTTTGGTAGGGATTTAAAGGTAATTGTTTATTCTTGAGAATATGAGCTGAGAGAGTGGTTGTCTGTGTGTATTTTGGCGACAGTGCACATGGAGCAATAAGGCCTTGGTGATGATCCGGAAGTGAAATATATGGTCTGTGTACATGCTGTTCTGTTTACAGTGCAGCCGCTCAAAAAAATGCCGATCAACCCCTGACAAAAACTTCACCGTTAAGTCATCTTTGGATGTATTTTAGATTAACATATGATTTGTATCGATTGTCACAAAGTTGAAAGGTCAGTACTGAGAAATATATGTAGGGAACATTTAGTAAAATTAATTGTGGTGTATGTCCATACTTGTTTGGTATTGTAGTGGGAGGGGAGAAGGGTAGAAAATATGTGTATCTGACAATCCTGCTTAGCACAAAAATATTGAAGTAAACCACCCTCCACCATATATGCAGTGTCCAGCATGATGAATCAAATCTTGTACTGACAGCTCTGAGAATAAACTTTGTATTAGACTAGTAAAATTTTCAGAAGACTACATCATACAAAACAACTAAATCTGTCCAAATATACTAAAATTGTACCCAATTATACAATTAAAATGCATAATAATACAAAGCATACATTCTTTAGGCATCATGTATTCATCATGATCATTGGTTGCTCAGTCTCAAGAGACCATGCGAATAGCGTACTTGGAATGTCGTCTGTCTCGGGGGTTTTGGTATAATTGGCTGTGGCTGTCCAGACCTATACATGAGTGACAGTCCCTATTGCAGTTGTTGAAGACATACTGGGAAGTATGAGCTGTTGGTGTTGCTGTCACGCTCTTCTCTCTCTCATGTTTGGTCTTTTCTCACATCAGTGGCTGACATGCCTTTGCTTACACTCAGTTTCCAGGTGCTTTGGTCCTTGGCTAGCACTTCCCAGTCATCAGGTGAAATGTTGCATGCCTTCATGTCCCTCTTGCACACATCCTTGAAATGGAGTAAGGGGCGGTTGACTCTTCTAATGCTAGTGGCCAGCTGTCCATATAGGCTGTCCTGTGGCAGTCTTCCATCCTCCATGTATCTGAAGTTTCCCAGCCATCAAAGACGGCATTTGCTCAGCAAGGTGTACATGCTTGGGATACTTGCACATTGCAGGATCTCACTGTGTGGAATGCAGTCTTGCCAAATGATCTTTAGGATGTGTTTTAGGCACCCTATATGAATGGAATTCAGCCAGCACTCTCGCCTCATGTAGGTGCTCCAGATCTCACTTCCAGATAGAAGGGTGGTTAGAACGCAAGCCTGGTAGACTTGGATCTTGGTGTGCTCTGTAAGCACATTGTTTTCCTACGTTCTCTTTGTTAGTCATGCCATGATGGTGTTTGCCTTTCCAAGCTTTCTGTGCAGTTCCATATCATGCAAGAAAGTGTTGCTAATGGTTGACCCCAGGTAGACTGCTTACAGGGTAACATGTCCATATTGATGGAAGAGGCAATGGTGGTATCTTGCACACTGATGTTTGTCTTTCCCAGGCTGATGGTGAGCCCAAAATGCTTGCAGGCATCAGCAAAATGTTCTTCCAGTCTCTGGAGGAAATCCTCAGTGCGTGTCACAAGAACTGTGTCATCTGCCAAAGACATTTCCCTGATGAGCACCGACATAACTTTGGTCTTCAACCGCAATTATGCCAGGTTGATGTGCAGATATATACCATCAGTGGACAAGTCAAAGACGTAATACACAAGCAGGGAGAAGAAGATCCTGAAAAGGTCAACACCATGATGCAGCCCTGTTTCATGCTGCTGTGGGAAGGACTCTGAAGAGGATCCATCATACAGAACTGTTTCCATCATATCAGCATGGAAAGAGATTATCATGCTGCAGAGTTTTGAGAGCAACCAATCTTAATGAAAAATTTAAATAGGCCTTTCCCGCTGACCAAGTTGAAATCTTGGTGAGGTCAATGAACATCATGTAGAGTGGCTGATGTTGCTCTCTGCTTTTCTCTAGAAGTTGTCAGAAGGAGAAGATCATGTCTATCATCGACCTGCCTGCTCTGAAGTCGCTCTGGGATTCTGGGTACACATGGTCCACCAGCAGCTGCAGCGTGTTGAGTATGATTCAGGCATACACTTTGCCAACGATGCTCAGAAGTGAAATCCCTCTGTAATTAATACAGTCGCTGCAGTTGCCCTTGCTTTTGTAAAGAGTCACAATTGTGGTTTCGCGCAAGTCTTGGGGGACTGCTCCTTCATCCCAGCAGGGGCAGAGTAACTTGTGCATGAGCTGAAACAATGTTGGTTTCCCATATTTTATATCTTCGGGCAGGATGCTGTCACTACCTGGTGCTTTGTTGTTTGGGAGGGAGTCAATTGCTTTGTTGAGCTCCTCCATGGTGGGCAGTTTCTGTATGCTGCTCAGGGCCACATCGGTAACTGATGTTTCTCAGGAGTAGTGCTCCACCAATCTGGCTATCTGTTGCTCATGATCTGTGATTATTCTCTCCCATCAGAGATTTCAGGGAGCTGACCCCTTTCACTGTAGGGCCTAGAGTGTTATTGATGCCACTGTACATACCTTGGATGTTTCCAGACTCGGCACTGTGCTGGATTTCTTCACACAGTTGCTACCAGTACTCATTTATGCACTATCCAGCACAGCATTGGTTGTTGCTTCTGGCACTTCTGAAGACAGCAAGTGTCCGTAAATAATTAGAAAAGTAGATATATAGATTGCAGTAGATGGTTAAGAATTACTATTAGTTCAGATTGTATTTTTTTCACATGATCATGTGTACTACTATTGCATATAACATGTCATTAAATTTCTTTCCTATTTTTTTTAAAAACTGTTTATAATGACAAAAATGGGTACTACTGGATTTTTATTTACTGTTTTCTTCTATGCTGCTTTTAAAATGGAAGCATGTTTTAAAACAAAAGCTGAATGGCAAATATTAAAAATTAATTCAATAAAAAGGGTAACAAATTCAGCTGGCAAAAAAAAGATGAAATATAAGTTGAAAATTGTTTTCTTCACAAAAGCAGAATATGGGGTATAAATGCTCTAGGTGCCATTATTACAACAGAAAATGCTGTAGATGATAATATGAGTCATCCTGATCAAGACAAATAGCATATAACTCAGGTGCTTTAACTGAACATACTGGCAAATTAATAATTTAAAGACAATTTTGCACATATTCTTTTCTGTCACCAATTTTGTAGAATATACCAGATGAATTTCTAAATAATGAAATTTGCATCACATTATAAACAATTTTTGAAAAATGAGAACTTTGTATATGAACAGCCAACAAATATTTGGGTGAATTTGAGTATTTTGTATAACTCTAAATAATGGAAAGCAAAATGAAAATTTCATCTAAAAAACAAGAGTCAAATTATTTTCTGAAAGATACTGGAACAAGACAGAACAAATAAATAATACCAGAACAACAAATAGATAATACCAGAACAACAAATAGATAATACCAGAACAAAGGTTAAATTAACCGCAATAAATTATACTTATATAACTAGTTATACTTTTGATTCCATTAATTTCAATTAATTTTATATAACATTGGTTATTTTGCTCTTTTTTTTAAAAATACTTTGATGTAAGAGGGGAACACAGAAAAATACTGGAACAAAAAAAGATAATACCAGAACAAATGATACATGTATATCAAGATATGTTTCAAATGAACTTTGAACTTTGTAAGCAAGACATCTGCATGAATCAGATTTCAGCAAGTAGCGGCAAGTAGTAGGACAGTATAAGACAATATACTATGATACTTTTTATAGTGCTGATATGCTGTAATTATTGTTTAACCACACTGCTCATTTTCTTGTGCATGTACAAAAAACATGCTCTTAGTTACCATTTTAAATTCTTAATTTACCAATTGTGTCAGTGCACTTTCAATGTAAATTGGCAACCTGTACATTCAATAAGAAGGAAAGAGGAATGATATTCCATTCAGAAGACCAACTTCATGGTTAAAAACAGTCATCACTGTCATTTTTCAATTCAGGTCATAGCAGCTCTGAACTGGTGTGCCGTCTGTTGTAAATGCATTTGTCAATGTGTTTTGTTAATATCATTCAGTTAAAAAGAGAATTATTGAATTTGATATGGAAATAAGGAAGACACAAGTTCTTTTCACATTTATTTCTTCTTTTCACAAGCAAATTTACAGACCACCATATGTATGTTCTGTAAATAGATTAGACAGTGTGTTTAGTCATTATCATTTATCCAGGAAAAACAATTAATGAATTTGATTTAAAAATTTATAAAAAAAAATCAGGTTTTAGAAAATACAACAAAAAAATGTGTTCTTTGCGCACATATTTCCATTTTTTTTTTTTTACAAAAAGAAGTTATTTTCGAACTTTTGGATTATCAGTTTTCATGTTCATTATTTGTTTTCTCTATTCACACTGCTTTAGATATCAGGAAATGACTGTCCGTAGGTCTGCAAAAGGCATATATTTGGTTCACGATTTCTAAAAAAACACAACACTTTCATGGAATTGTTACTGGGATAATTTACAAAACTTACATGAAGAACTAATACCCAGTCAAGAGATCAGTTTATAAAATTATATTTTCCCTGTCTCATGGACCTATGGACAGTATTATTATACGCCTGTTCTGAATAGATCATTCAACATCTCGCCAAACTACTTAGAGATCATTTATAATTAACGTTTATGTATTTTTTTTAAAAAGGAGGAAAACAACGCACATAATAAAATAGCGAGTATTTTCAACTATTTATCTATTTTTTGTTACGCTGTTTTCGTTTTGTCCCGTAATTTTCAGTTTGTTCTGAGCTGTTTCAGTCAATAGTTGGTCAGATAAAAGAACATGATAATAACAAAGATTTGTGCATGTGACACATAATCGTGTCTTAAAAGAAATACCTGTGACTTTTACCTCATTATCGTGAATACGAAGATCATTCCTCAAAAGGCAAATTACTGTGAGTGTTTTTGACATTTTGAGAATCGGATATTTATAAGTGCAATTTTTTCTACCGTCTTGCTGCTTGTGAACGTTGCAGCATTTGTTTGTATCACGTGACGACGGAATCTGTAGTTGTATAATTCAAGGGAGTGTGGTCCATTTCTTATGCAGTTTTGCCTTGCAGAGTTATGTCCCTTTACAAGCTTTGATTAGCGTTTCCTCTCTTTGAACTTATATTACTTGAATATATTTCGACATATAAAAATTAACATTTATTTAACCTGACACCTAAGAGAAGTAAATATACACAAACACATTTTATAACAACCAAGTTAATTAAAGAAAGACCAGGAGAAGCACATATACATACAAGAATTAGTAGTTTTTCCAGCACTCTGCATCAAGAAAATACATACACAATTACAACTAATTTTACTATTAAAACGCATTTCTAAACAGTTACAAATTACCAACAACTGTTCTTTTCTTTTAACTTCCTTTATTGTCCATTCCATTTTTAACCACTTCAATTGCGTGTATTCAACATTTTCAATTCGCTACGTTCTTCTATACAACAATTTTTGATTATTTACTGCTGCGCTAGATTTTAAAGTCACTACATTTTTTTAAATCCGGCTTTCCGCTCCATTTTCTTGTTCACTATATTTATTGGTCCTCTTATTTTAAAGCCACAACATTTTCTTGTTGGCCAGATTTTCTTACCTTCTATATTTGCTTTGTTCACTGCATTATTGGTCATGTATATTTTCTACAGTTTACATTGTCTTATCTTCTATATTTACCGAATACATTTATCTACTACATTTACCCCAAAATTAACCCTTTCATTACCTCGATTGACCACCTACATGCGTTGTTCCAATCCTGGATTTTCTTGTCCCTTTGGTGCTCTATATTTTAAACTGCATTTTCTTGTCTATTATATGTTACGGGCAGACTATTTTTCTTATCTACTAATTCCTTCAAAGTACAGATTTTTCATAAGTACCAAAATTCAGTTCAACCACAATTTTAACGACTGATCTGCAATTTTCTTTAAATTTTATTTTATCTTTACTTTTTGTGTGCGGCCAATTATTAATTTCCTTCTCAAAGATAAGATTAATCAATGTGCACAGTAGTGACACTCGAGACGATGTTTGGTTTTCCAATCCGTCTAATAGTTATTTCCATCCGATATCCTCAAGTAAAGAGCTGCCAGATTTATATTATGTAAATTTCAAATATCAATATTTTATGAATAAATCACTTAGTAATATAGCTTAGTCGCAGTAGCAGCACAATAATACGTATATGGTAGTAACTAGTATTAAACAAGATACGTTGTTACTAATTTAACCCGTCCCCATCCTAATAATCCGTCTCCATCCCACCATCTAAAACATGGAAACATAAAGATCTCCCGATCAAAAAAGTAGATAAAATCAACAGTGTAAATAAGGGTGAAAGGGTAAAGTTTGCAATGTTGAGTTTCTTGTTGGTTCCAGACAATAAAGGCCCATGTAATAGCATGGACTTAAATGTTCCCAGAAATAGAGTAGGTTTCCTATCCACTAGTTCCTTGTTTGTTACATATTCAGTTAGCTTCTAAACAGCATGTGTTAAACTCTAATATTAAGTAAATTTAAAGAATTTATATTTAAGTAATTATATTTGTTTTCTTTATTATGTTTAGTGTAATTTAAAGGTATTTATCTGGCTGTAATTTCTGTTGTGGAAAATGAAGGCTATGTCCAGTAGCTGTATCAAAATGGTGCAACGCTAGTGACAACCTTGTTTTCATTCAAAACCTCTTCTCTTAAAAGCTAGCCGTCTTAAATTCCTTTATAATTATATGACGTTTTCTGATTTCTTATTAGGATGCAGTCCTTGCATCTTATGTTATCTTGGTATGTTTTATTCTTTCTCCACTTGCATTCATTTATCTCTGCTTTTGTTTTTCTGTTCAAGACTAAAGAGGTAGAAAAAAGAACAAGTTATAAATTGGTCAATGTCTAATTTATCACCAATTTTAATATAATATGGTCTTGTAAATTTTATTAATTTCCAAAAGAAGTCTATCGAACGGACAGGATGTAGTTACGATCTTACGTCGGATTTGTTATTCGATTTACTGGCAGTTAAAGATGTTGCGTTGTGACGTGTGTTAAACTTTTCAAAGTTGCTGTTTTTATTTCTGTAGTTATTCGTTGTAATGTTTTATATTTACTTCATGCAAACCTCGACTGCTATAATATTCACTGATACAGTGCACATTTTCTATTCAACTAATGTAACATTTTGAACGTTTTAGTATTTGCCAGATTTGAAAAACTAATTTAAATATAGTTGTGCTTATATTATTTCATCATCAACGTTTACTAATTTACACGTAGACTTTTAAAAACAAGTTTGTAATTACTTGCAAATATTTTTCCAACTTGAATGGAAGGTGACCATACCAGAATCAAGTCTGAAATAAAGTGGCGTTCACTAAGTTTTAAGATGGCATACACTGACCTGCAAACAGACTTGAAATTGCATGTGTAATTCGTTTGCAAATTAAATGAAAGATGAGCACGATAAGATCAATGACATGAAGGTCGACGAGGATGAATCGCTTAAGCGTTGAGAACGTCCGCTCAGATGCGGGAAGTCGTGAGTTCGAGCCGAGGTCAAGTCATACCAATGACTTGTAAAAACAGTGCTATCAGCTGCCTTGTTTAGCGCTCAGAATTAAGAGCTTAGTATTAGGACTTGTTGGCTTGGTATCAGGATAATGTGACTGAATGGGACATCATGCCACATGTTTACGGCATAATACCCAAGTGCTAGACATCACTATAAACTGCCACAATGGATTGTGACTCATCATTTTATTGAGTTCATTAATTGCGTCATTTAACTTGAAAGTTAAACGATATATATATATATATATATATATATATATATATATATATTTATTGTTGAAATACATAAAACATATCATATTGTACTAAGAACATTTCAAAGTAAATGACTACAAAATTGTGTATTACCTATTCAATTTTATAACTAGTAACACCTTTGAGAACAAATATAGTAAAATAGAGCATCATGAACGATATAACTTTCCAAGTCAAGAAGTGGAGGAGATAATGCACAAAACAATGATATGGAAGCTTTCCAGAGTGTATGGAAAATGAGTTCGTATACCACTTGACATTTATATACTTTCCGTCAATGCCCCTTGTTATCCTATCATGTTTGATGAAGATTTTAGTGTTATCATAAGTATTGCAACAACATTACAAGTAAACATAAGCTTTCAACAAAGATTACAGTTTATAACATATTTGTCAAAAGTATGATGCCACAACATCTCGAAGGATGGCTACATTCATAACATATAAAATTAGTTTACCTATCCTGTATGACTACATCATTAGATAATCATTACTACGACATTAAATACTACATAACCTGATGTCATATTGGAGTCTTCAGTAAGGAGTCTTTAGGGTCTGTTACTAATGTGTAAGAAAGATACATAAACAAGCTAATATAAACATGTGAATTCCTAAATAGAAAAGTGTACTGTACAAGGTATTGAGGGTATACCAAACATGATATACAATTCAGGTTATATTGTTATGTATATTGAATTTAAATTGTGTACCAGACTTTTCGTAGTTTATGGTGTTTCACGGATTTAATAAATATCCGACTTTTGCATTATTTTAAGTAGTAAACAAGATTTTTTTAGTTCAAGAGTTAGTATAATTTTCTATTGGAAATTTCAGTTTTACAGAACATTTTGTTGTACCATAGTTCAGGTGACAGTTTGTTGAAATAGGGAATTTGTTAAACATATATTGACTCATGTTTCATGTCAGTTTTTATGAATCTATTATCAGAGTTTGTAGCTCAGTTCCGATATAATTTGAGATTAATTATTTATTGATTTTATTCATAGAATTACAAAGTGCTCATTGACATTTTGGATAAAAACACAACTTTGGGATTACTGAAAAGTTTATATACTTGAATACAAATTGAGTTAATTGTATAGTTAGTTGGTCCACAGTTCATTATTTTATGGTTGCGTTTATGTTTGACGTTCAGGGATGGGCCGTGGCATATTTATGTTTGACGTTCAGGGATGGGCCGTGGCATATTTATGTTTGACGTTCAGGGATGGGCCGTGGCATATTTATGTTTGACGTTCAGGGATGGGCCGTGGCATATTTATGTTTGACGTTCAGGGATGGGCCGTGGCATATTTATGTTTGACGTTCAGGGATGGGCCGTGGCATATTTATGTTTGACGTTCAGGGATGGGCCGTGGCATATTTATGTTTGACGTTCAGGGATGGGCCGTGGCATATTTATGTTTGACGTTCAGGGATGGGCCGTGGCATATTTATGTTTGACGTTCGGGGATGGGCCGTGGCATGTTTATGTCTGACGTTCGGGGATGGGCCGTGGCATATTTATGTTTGACGTTCAGGGATGGGAAGTGGCATATTTATGTCTGACGTTCAGGGATGGGTTGTGGCATATTTATGTTTGACGTTCAGGGATGGGCCGTGGCATATTTATGTTTCTCTTTCTGACATCTTATTAATCAGTATGAACATTTGTCTTCAAGTTTGAAATACTCGTACATTATTTCCCTTTTCTAATTTCTAAACTGCCATTCTAGTACTCTTTAAGATGGAGTCATTTTTGCAAACATCAGTTTCAGCATTCAGTACTCTACCAATGAATTCTGATAGTCATGTATTGTAAACATCAAAGTGAAACAAATAGACGAAATATACAAGATACATTAATATGGTATTATTTTTTTCACTAATTTACATCATGTTTACAAGTCAAAATACTTTAGTCTTTGAATTGAATCCACCGAAGTTGTTTGTTGTATGTTACATAAATGCAGGACTTTTGTAAGGACTAAATAGATGCTTAATGTGTTTTATGGCAAAATAAAGTTTCTTAGTACCAAGGCATTTCGAGTAATGAGCTTTTCCAGCAAGAAAAATCATGGGAGTGAACCCAGGCTGATCAAAATGGTAAGATTCAAACCCGCACACTTTCAGTCCCGAGTCCAACATGCAAACCAGAAAACTACCATGACTCTTGCTTCCATTATGCACACTGTGTATCAGGCCCTCTCTGCATCATCAAGCCCACAGGGGATAACATAAATAGTCAAATCAAATGGCTACTTATTAACGAACTCAATATAGTCAGATTTGGTATCCATGACGTCGGATTTGGGATCAAAAGTAAAACGACAAAGATAATCATTCTGAAATTATGCTTTTGTCAGGAATGCTTAAGAGCATCTTGAAACTCAAAATTTGAAAAGAAAACAGGTAATAAAATGGGGGGGGGGGCCTTATTGGATTTCTGAACATTTATTCAAAGTAGTCAAGAGTCAGTCCTTTCAAGTGATATTTTCTGCAATAAATACTGGATGTGATTAGAGCTGAACATTTGTTATTCACATTGTTATACTGTTTGAAGCTGAAAGCACATCATAGTGTATGGTTCTCATTCTCAGCAGATGTCAGTCTTGGTACACAGTTCCACGAGAGCTTCAAACAGGACATAATCAAAATAAGGACAACGACAGGATACAATCTAATGTAATATACCTATATTTCATAGTTTTCTTTGTTATATGGCAGCTATGGATTTTATTACCACTTCAGATTATCATAAGTCTTTGTAGAGGTTTCCCTTTATTTAGATCGTGGTGGGGTGCTCCCAATATTATTTAAATTATTACAGAAGACCCACCCTGGCTAGTTTTTGTCAGAAATCGAAGTAGTGATAGTGAGATGCAAAGCTCAGAGCCCCTAGTCAGTGGTGCCGACAGCTAAATTAACGAATACACAAATGTGAAATTTAAATAAGTTTAATATAATTCAATAACAGTCATCTCTCAAATAAATTCAAATGAAAACCCTATCACTCGTCTTCAACTCGACCAAGTGACGGCATATTTCATCATCTGACTTAGTGGGATAGATTTTACTCCTGTCCTGTGTTCCTACTCATCAGTATGATCTTTCTCTGGATTCAATTCCCTCCAGTCCGCCTATCTTCTGCCACCGTTCTTCCATTTATTTGTCTACCAGAGACTCGGACTAACTGCACTATTTCCCTCTGTCTCCTACAGTTCCTCTGGTCCCTAAAAGCTTCATGTATTAAAGTTCCTTGCAATTCCCAGAATAACAAGTTTCCCGCCAATTTCGAATGACGTCGGAAAAGCTTATCTTCCCTTATAATTTTCGCAAGCTGGTTTTAGCGACTACTAACGTTTAGTTCTCAAAATAATATATTTAAGCTTGTGATTCTAATGTTGACCACACCTTATTCAATTCCGAGAGTGAATGTTGATGCATATAATTATCAGACTCGGTCCCCTTCTAACAGTCTGTCAAGGGCGGATTTACGACCTCCACTTGATGTTCTTTGCTTCCCAATATAAGGCCAGGCATGAATTTTATGACCATGTCAAATGACTGGCTTGACACCTCATTGTTCGTAGAATTGAAATTCATACGGCGCGAAATTATTAGCCTCAGCGTATAGCATATACATGTTGAAATCTGGTTAATCCTTACATTGCGAGTCTTTAAAGTAAGATTGATCTAGTGACCAGAAGCTCATCCATAAAATTTCGCTTGTATGTGTGAGTGTAGAAAGGGAGTAAATACAAGTCGGCAATGGTCTGTTGAAAGGATCCTTCCAAGTGGGACCTGGGAATGAAACCCCTCAAAGCTCCTGCATTTTAAACAATCCCAGCGTACAATTTTAACTTTCTGTGTAGAACACTTGCACTCGGAAACGTTTCAGTTGTTTAACATTTATTGCGTGTTAGAGGGAGGGGATGTGCAGCAGGTTTGCTCCCTCCCCCCATCCGACTTTGTTTGGACGTGCTCCTTTCCCAAGTACATCAAATATCAACAGCGCCAACTATTTGCCTAATAACTATTTTGAATATCTCACACTGCAAACAATAATTATTTAGGAGAATGTAGAACAAAATTCGAACTAAAACTTGTACTCTTCTTGTGGTCTACATATTATTTGAACGGGTATAAACATCGATCAGAAACTGTTTGACCTATGCAAATAAAGTTTGATAGGCATGTTTATATAACACACCTATGTTTTTGCAATTCAAATGAAAATTTAAAATTTATATTGTGCTATGGATGAGGGTTAAGGAAGTACATTATTTATTTACTGCAGAAACAATCTTTCAAAGTCCAATCTTCTTAGTGACTAAAACTGACAAAGTTTTATTTTTGTGCCTGTACATATTATTTTTTATTTTTTTTTATAAAACTGATATACATGTATTATCTGTTATAAAAATGATATAATATTGGCTAATTCCTGGCAATTATATTGACTAGTGTGTATGGTATGGCCTTTCTGTCTGATCAAATATATTTAGGTCTGATTTATATATACTTGCACTGCTCCATGTATTATTGTGTGCAGCTTTGCCTCCCATGACATAATTTAACATCTCATATATTCCACATGCATGTGACACGTGTAAAGTTTCACACACACATATCTTTGGAAAAATGAACAAAGGCACATGTGGACCTGAGACAGCTTACCTGGCTGACATCTAACTGACAAATGCAGCAGAGGTTCGGCCAAGAAAACTGAAATAGTAGGATGCATTCATTCTGAAGAAATGGGAGACAACTACCTTTCACAATGACACAACAATGCAGTCAAACTAGGCTGACCTGGGTGGGTAGAAAATTCCCACAACCATTGGATTACATGTCAGACAGCCTACATATGAACTACTTTTACTAAACACAATGATTTATCCGAGCTTTGTAATGATTCATGCTGGATAATAAGAAAATTCATCATGGTGCTTAGGAAATATAAACCAAGGGAAAAATGTTGAAGCAAAACCTGAACAAAAATGGTATGTGACCTTGATCCAAGATAAAAAGGAAGAACATGCATGTCCTGCCAAGACTCGATGAAGGGATACAGGAAATAAATGCAAATTAAAAATTAAATAAACCATTGACACCAGCTGAAAAGTGACAATGTCTTACTAACGTTAATTAACAAAAATATTAAATCTGTTTAGTAGTTTTGGAGAAGTTTAATGTGGCTTCATTTGAAGATGGATCAGCATCATCTGAGAAATATGTCAACACTTTATGCCACAAGTCTTTTAGTCCAATTATCAAATTCTCTTCAACATACTCAAAGAAGAACTAACAAAGATTTTTCTATCTTTGTTACAGTAGCCATATTTGATAGTAGATCATCATCATCATTTGAAATCACTTTATTTCAGGATGCTATCAGACAAATTCTATCAAGTGGTTCTTGCTAAAACAAGGTTTTCTTTTGTAGCACTAGCAGCCTTTGCTTGCTGGCAACTCTGCATTTGTATAAATCTAAAAGCCTTTTAATCCTAGTTTTTCTGTCATATTTTGTGAAATTCTGATTTTGTTGACATTTAAATGATTTTCTCTATTTAGTAACAGAAACCATGCTTGATGTCAGATTAGCATTACTTTTATAACTTTGCAAGGCATTCATGCTAAAATGCTTTCTGTTAAAACTGGTCAAATTAAGTTTGTGCTTTTTGAGAAGTTCATGACATCCATTTTTGAAGCAGTGTTCACTTTAGATCTGCATTAATGTGAGAGACACAATAAAATGCCACCTGTGAAACTTGGTTGAATTCTGCAGTTTTTAGGAAGATGAAATTCTTCACAAATTATTCACTACAGATGAAGGAGCACATTATGGTCTGGTGAGATAAACATTTTTAAATATCACTGGTCATGAAATATTAAAATATTTAATCTCCCTCAATAAAAACACCATTGTAAAAGTTACATTCCATAACACGTTTTAAGGCCAAGTATATTGCCATGTTTATTTTGCCTAACGGAATAAAGGAGAGTGTGATTGATAGGTAGCTGGACATGTTTTTTTGTTTTCTAATTTCATGGTGTTTTTATTTGTTGTAGTCATATCATTATAGATGTTGTAAAGCGCTAAGAGCTTCTAGAGATTAGGTACTACACAAAGTCTTCATTATTATTATTATTATTATTATTATAACTAACATAACCGAAGCAACAAAATGTGATGGTAATTATCATAAGAAAGTGCATAGAGCAAAAAGAAAACAAAATGTAAATGTTACACATATTATTCTAGTCTTCTTTTCACCAATGAGAACAAAAGTTTAAGAATCTAGACCATTCATCCAAGCAATCTGCCTTTGTGAATATATATATATATATATATATATATATATATATATATATATATATATATATCCCCATCCAAATACTGAAGCAATATTTGCAATGAAAGAATGAACATATCTGAATAAGGACTAAAAACACAAAGATTTCCTGATTTGTACCCATATGTAACAAGTGCCACTGGGCATAATATACTGACAGATCAAAACCTCTGCTGTTCATTCTACTGGTACAGAATAGGTCCCGATCTGCCATTGCACTTTGAAACGTTTTTTTCTGATTGCATTTTAATACATAAACACCATACAGAAATAGTGACATTAAATCAATGCTGCATTAAGGATGATGACTCGGGAAATATTAGGAGTCTAAGCATACAACTTTGTAAAAGAAAAAAATTTATATAAGGGTTCAAGCGATTCAAAATCATCAAAAAATTGCATTTTCCTGCACTATTCTTATTTGCATATTTACTAATAAGTAGTGTCATCACAATTTGCCAATAAAATAAGGTGTGAGTTTGTGCTTTGGATTTTTAACCTAGCTTTAAAAATTGCTTAGTCATATCAACACTATGTCTACAGTGTGGCAGTTTATAGTAATGACTAGCACTGGGGCATCATGCCGCGGATATATAGAATGATATCTTATCCATCACATTATCCTGACACCAGTCCTAACACTAACCTTTAATTGCTGTGTGCCTAGCAAGGCAGCTATTAGTACCATTTTCGTAATTTTGGTACAACTTGGCTGGGGTAACACAACTACTGAGTTCATGTTGATTTTCTGCAACAAAAAAACTACATAGCTAAACTGTATAAGAATGTTACACTTAAAAAGAAATAACCATGTCATTTTATGTCCAGTCTTTCCCAGAATTCAGTGCTATGATGTACGAAGGTATAAAGTGACATCAATGATTTTATACTATCAAGTCAGATTGGGATGTGCACAAATTTCAAAAGCTGACAAACTTATATCCTGGTATTTTGGAATGAGGACAATTTTAGATCCAGATACTTTGGAATGAGGACAACTTTAGATCCAGATACTTTGGAAAGAGGACAACTTAAGATCCAGGTACTTTGGAAAGCTGATAGTAACCTTAAATCCATGTACTTTTCAACAAAACTATAAAAAATATAGGACCATGCATAAGCCAAACTACTTGTATCATGTCCACAATCTGTGAACTGCATTTCTTTACAACAAACGAAAGCTACCTGAAATGACTGCATGCAACTATTTGTAAATGAATTAAACTATATTTCACATAATTTACAATTAATTTTATTTTAAGAAACCCAGTCAAAGTACTAATTTCATAATGATGAATAAAAGATGATAATAAGCAGTACTAATCATTCATTTTGTGAAATTCAGTTTCAATGAATGCAGGCTTACCTCATCTATCAGGTTCACATATTCATCTGCTCATTGAGTCTTTGAATTATGTCATACTATTGTTTACATCAAGTTTATTACATCTGTACCAATAATTTTTTCACATTTGTACAGTAACAGAAATTCATAATATTACAATCTACAGATTTCATTTAAAATTTAAAAAAGGAGTAACATATATATGTAAAAATGTTACCTCTAAAAAAAGTAGTTTCATATTATTTCTTCATAAACATTCTACTTACATAATGGACTCCAAAGATTACTAGAAATACTATTTCCTTTTGTACATTCTGTCTACATTAGATATAGAGCCCGAGGAAATAAAATTACCAAATAAAAAGGACACTAACTTTTTTTGTACTTGTTTGTACACAAATTTTGTAATATATAACATCACAATGCTTTCTTAACAAAAGTTTTATGAATTTTTGTGTGTAAGCTCTCTTTATTCAGCAAAACAGGAACTGTTTAATTTATAGCTAATATATCCCATACCTCTAAAATGAATTAACTTAGGTGCAAGCTTGACATTTTTTTAAATATCATTGCCTTTCTACAATTTCTGAGGAACTTCATGTACATTTTTCTGTGGCAAGTACACATGGATATTAAGTTAGGGTGGAAAGAGTGATTTATTAGTCATCATCAATGCATCTATATTTTATCGAGTCTGGAATGTTTTTAGGACTCAGTGCAGGTTATCATTCACAAAAAAATTCAGAACTCAGCATAAATAAAATCTCTACTTATTCATTACAATATTGATGAAATGCAAAATGTTTCTCATTTCACAAATGCATGAAATACATACTATACAAAATTTACAGTATCTCAATTTTAAAGGGAAGAAAATACTGAAAATACTGATGATAAATATTTCAATTTGCATTAAGTAGTGTTGCAAAGAAAGTAAAAGCCTGAATGTGCTGAATAGTTATAAGAGAATACAAATTTGTTTCCAAAATCCCTCCAAAAAAATGGTGGGAAAGTTTTAATTTTTCTTATAAAGGTTTTAATTATTTTTTCATACCTCAGTAATAAAACTAAAAATATCATATTAAGACCCTGGGATTAACAATCACTGACCTGCTAATGTTGATTTTGCACTTTGCTTGTGCAGGCAAGACAAGAACCCTAACATAACAGGGAACAATTCCTGACAATACTCTACCAAAAATTTTCAGTTTAGCACAGCAACCGATGTCTAAGATTATTACACAAGTCAAAAACTTTAGTACAGAAATCTTGATGCATAATTATGCATTCAATGCAGCCACTGATAGCAAGACAGGACATTCTAGCACTTCATGATTTAACTTTGGGCATAATAAAAAAAATTCAGTTAAAAAACTGACTGATCTAGAAAGGATAAAAAAAACCTTAAACCAAAATTTTAATATCACTGCCATCAGAAAATTCACAATACATAATTAATTGTGTCTCTAAAAAACTTCATGTTAAAAATAATATTCCATTGAGCATTAAGTGTTAAACTTGTATAAGCACAAACATAAACTCACAAAATTCTTCACATGATATATAAAGGTTCCAATAAATCTAAAGATTATTCAAAATGGAGAGTCAAGAACAATAAGACAAAGAAATCATCCAAGTTGAATGCTACATTATTGGGAACTTTCTACATTTAAATTTGTGAAACTTTTTGTCGTAAATTAAAAAACTGCCAAACATGGAACCTTATGAACAATTAGTAACACATTTCAAACCAAAAATACACAAAAGATAAAGATACAGATCTTTCTACAATCCTAAATTTATGAAAATTGGAAATGTCCCCAACTTTCCATTGTCTAGTGCATTCATGTTCCAAAGTTATGGATGTTGTGTCAGATTTCTATAATTTACTGCATTGATGAGAAATACATCAAGAAAAGAAATGACACCTTTATGTTTGTTTTGAATGTTTAATTATTTTCTAATTTTTTTCGCACACTTTTCCAGCTATTATCAAATGGTATTTCTGAAAAATACTGATTAGAAAAAATATTTTCAAAGTGACTTTTCACTGAACATGTGTTCCACAGAATGTTTGATTCGGATTAGGATTTTTAATGTAGCTTTTTAAAACAATCTTTTAGTCATATCGCTATGATGTCTGCAGTGAGGCAGTTTATAGTGATGTCTAGCACTGCGGCATAATGCCGCAGACATGTAGCATGATGTCCCACCAGTCACATTATCCTGACACCAGGCCGACCAGTCCTAACACTAACCTCTTAATGTTGAGCATCAAGCGAGGCAGCTGTTATACCATTTTTGTAAGTCTTTGGTATGACTCGGCCAGGGATCGAACCCCCGACCTCCTGCTTCCACGGTGAACGCTCCAACCACTAGGCCATCAGAGCGGTCCACAGAATGTAATATTCCACCTGTGAATGGCAATATGACAACATAACTTTCTGCCCAACCAGCATGATCATTTTACAGGCTAGAAACAAAATTAGATCATTCCAAAATTTTAGTTGAATATAGCCATGGAGGCAGTAGATATGTGACTTTCAAAAACTTGAACACACAGTTCCTAAACATTGTTGATAAAGATGCCAAAATCTTTCTGCATTCCCTGGTAGTATTGAATTCCAGGTAAAAACAGGGTACAAAAATAAATAGAATTTACAGTGGTAACATTTTTCCCAAGTTGAGTAACAGCAGCTTATTGTGGAAATATACGACTGGACCTAAACATAAATGTTACTACTGATGCTGATAATGGTTACCAAACAATTAACACCCATGCTTCTCCATTCATAAGAGACAATAACAAACCTGCCACCTTGAGTGGAATGTAATTGAGGATGCCAAAGGCAAAACATCGGGATTGGGAGGAAAAACATCAGTATCAGTGTTTGCAACCATGTACTTAAAAAAACGTTCGAAAGGAGTTGATGTCTCAGTTGTCTTATGCTAGGTACTTAACTTTAAAATGCATGCCATGAAAATCATTTTTCCATTTTCATTTAACACACTAAATATCAGCATCAAAGATGAAAATGGAAAAATTATAAATTTTCCCAGTATGACTGTAGTGTAGTTGTCATGACTCAAATGGTATTTTAACTTTTTCTGACATTTATAAAAAATGGGATCTTGGAGAAAAAAAATCACGATATTAGGATTTTCAGATTTGTAACAAAATTTGTGGGATGATCCCAAGTAAATAAGTGGCAGGTCTGCAATAATTCTTGGGGTCAGAATTTCTATCGTATAGATATCTAAATATGCGAGCCAGTCAACAGAGGCCATATTATAACATCTTTTGCAACAACAAAGTACAGTGGGACCCGGCTATAACCCACCCCGTTATAACCCAAATTCGGATATAACACGGTCATGGCATGGCTCCCGAAATTTCAGGTAATTTATTACAGATATTTTTCTCAAAGACCCAAAAAAAAAATCTTTTAAGTATGAAAAAAAAAATAAGTCGAGAGTTTAATTATCATTCTCATATTCGTCTAAAATGTGCGAAAAAGAACGTGTAGAAAATGTATTATCAAATTTCGTCTAGTTTTGTGCCAAAATAAACGTCGGAAATAAGAACCAATTGCTGGGCCTACTGAGAACTTTGATCTTTGTTTATGGTTGAAAAATTACAGCTCATAAGTGTCAATATTATAATTACTGATTCCTGAGTAATGAAGCCATCGTGTCTACTACTTTGTGTTTGTCTTGAATGCATTCCGAATACAATCATTGCTCTAATAATCTCTGATATATGTTCTCTTAATTTCATACACAACTAAGCAACAGCCAATGCGGCGGTTGATAAAAGATTCTCACCAGAATGTATAAATCAATTAATTTAAGTACATTGTTTATCATCAAAGTGAACTGCCGAGCTAAACTTGATCAAATCAGGGGGAAACGATTTATACAGCATCAAAGAAACAAAAAGCCGCCAACATTTGTGCTTGGCTTGGCGGTGTTGTTTTATGCAATTTGTCGACTAGTAAATTCGAATTCTGCAACTGAGAACTATAATAGATTTTGCCAAGAGCAAACGTGACATTAGCAGAAAGCAGCTAAAAATCAAGAGTTTTTAAAAAAATAATAACTATTGACAGATGAGAAATGTAATGGTATAAAATGTATATGACACAGAGGTCTCTGAAATGCTTAATTACGCGTATTTGAATGCAAATATGTGATCTGGGACACATAAATCACTCCATGCAGAAGTCCTCCGTACGCATGCAAATAGCTGGGAGACAAAGTTAGTGTTGATTACTTTATCATTTTGACTGTCCTGATATTTACAGTGACATAGTTCAGTGGTTAAAATACAGCCAGTTCGGCCTGCTGTATTTATTAGAGTACATCAAAAGAACATGACACAATAGCTGGGCGGCAAGTTCAAAGGACTTTGACTAGCAGCTTGGGTGGGAAAATGTGCTGAAATTTACAATGACTGAATTCAGAGACTTAAAGATCCTGGGATGTACATGTAGTCATTATAAGAATACACTTTAGCTTCGATTATTTAATCTACGGACATGTACTATTTCATCATTCATTACATACACCCGTTACGTAATTTTTGTTATTTTCTTTTAATTGAATTCAGTCACATAGTGATCTGTGACAAAATTATTGAATATTTTACATCCGTGTGTGGATATTGTCGATGGAAATATTTGTTTATGGATTCAATGTCTGTTACAAGATTCGCTGGTGAGTACACGGTGTTGATACTCTTTTCATGCAATAGATTATACATGTATATATAAATTAGACACGTGTATGTACCAATGCATGGTTCTCTGAATAAAGTAATATATTATATCTGCAATTTCTGTTACCACAGCAAATGTTATTCTCATTTAATATATATTGATAAAAAATGGTAATTGTGCCATGCGTTTTTGCACCCGTCTTTATGTACACCCCCCCCCCATTAAATCCAAAAATGTATTGGTATTTATGGTTGCTTATAACACGGTTCGGTTCATAACACGGTCGGATTCTATGGCTTCCAACTACCGTGTTATAGCGGGGTCCCACTGTACATAGGATGTTCTCTTACACATAACTACTGCACAAAGAGATGTTCCTCATCCATAGTAAGGCTGTTTTCCTTTATATAAAAACTACAAAAGTAGAGCCATATTCTCTTACATAACTGCTGTAATAGACCTGTACCTTGACTGTTTTGTATACATAACTACTAAAACAGAGCAGTATCTTGGCTGTTGTTTCTAATGTAACTACTGCAAAAGTGCCATGCCTTGCCTGTTTACTCTCATGTAACTATAGCAACAGAACCATACCAAGGCAGTTTTATTTATGTAACTAGAGTGATAGAATCATACCAAGGCAGTTTTCTATTACATAACTACAACAATGAACTATACCAAGGCAGTTTTCTTTACGTAACTACATCAACTGAACCCTAACAAAGCAGTTTTTTTCATGTTAACTACAGCAACAGAACCATACCAAGGCAGTTTTTTTTAATGTAACTACAAGGCATGGCTCTGTTGCAGTTGTTACATTAGAAACAGTAATAGAACCATACTAGGGCAGACATTTATTTGTAACTATAGCAATAGAACCATACCAAAGCAGTTTTCCCTTATATACCTACATCAATAGATACCATACCAAGGCAGTTTTCCCTTATGAAAGTACTGCAACATAGACTGCTTTTTTTTATATATATTTTAAATAATTACTATATCCACATTAATTTATTCTTTTACTACGGTTTATTTTTTTTCACTATAAACCATGACAAAAGGTGATAAAGTTTATGTAACATTATGTTCTACATGAATTGTTGGTTCTTCCTTCACCAAATATAATGGATGCTATGTATAATTTATCATGTACTGAATCCTAAAAAAACTTTTGTCCTACCCCTGTTAGCTAATGGTTTCAGATGGATAACAAGCTATTGCTATTTCATTTACAGTGGAAATAATAAATAACTTATTTAAGCTGTTTATAAAGTGTCAAAAATATTGCTTAATATAGGGCAAATATTTTTATGTTATTTTTACATACAAATATACATTAGTCCACATTACTGTCCCAGTGGTAATAAATCATGATTCCATCTGCAATATATCACAAAAGCGTGTAATACTTTGCTTTATAATATATCAATAATACACTAGAAGACCATTTTGTTAAACAGGTTTTATTTAATCTTTTTTTCAGCATCAATGACATAATATTTTGCACATGATGCAAGACTTAATTTTGCTTATTCAGTTGTTGAAAAGTTACCAATAAATTTAGTCTTACAAAATTCAGTCGAGAAGAAATTCAACACAAATATAAAACTGGAATATGTTAATACAACTTCACTTTATAAAAAGTATTTTTTGTTTTGCCAAATTTATGATGTAGGACATTTAAGCATACATGCTTTGATAAAATGTCAATGTTTTGACATCAATTCTAACATAAAATGAGTATATGGAAATCAAACCAACATATAGATAACATTTATACTGTAATTGCTTTAATTGCAAATAAACAGAGGCTGTACTTCACATCACCCTCAAATAAATCATCACATAAATAAAAAGACAGCTACTGATGACTTGTAAACTTCACAGCAATATGACTCAGTTTACCAACTTTACCCTGCTAACATAGCATGTAAGGTTATTACACTAATCTGACTAAATAAAGCTGATAAAATGCAACCTGTGTAATCCAAACTCTGGCTATTAACAACAGTTGTCAAATCTGAACAAAGATTCTACTCTGTGAAATCCATGCCTTGACACTTCTATCCAAATTCAATGCATACATTTGATCAAAATATGGTTTCAAAGATGTTAAAATCAGACAGGTTTCACAAAATTATTAACCAGTGTAAGTTGAGTTGGGTATCACAATGATAATTTTCATTTATGGCCTACAGAATATGGAACAAAAATTATGAATCGGAAATTTGTGTATTTCCTTACGAGTGAAAAAATATAATGAAATGTGGTGACTACAGGATGTTTATGTACAAGTCTACTGTAGAGTGATGATTACACGTGTATGTACCAATGCATGGTTCTCTGAAGAAAGTAATATATTATATCTGCAATTTCTGTTACCACAGCAAATGTTATTCTCATTTAATATATATTGATAAAAAATGGTAATTGTGCCATGCGTTTTTGCACCCGTCTTTATGTACACCCCCCCCCCCCAAATTAAATCCAAAAATGTATTGGTATTTATGGTTGCTTATAACACGGTTCGGTTCATAACACGGTCGGATTCTATGGCTCCCAACTACCGTGTTATAGCGGGGTCCCACTGTACATAGGATGTTCTCTTACACATAACTACTGCACAAAGAGATGTTCCTCATCCATAGTAAGGCTGTTTTCCTTTATATAAAAACTACAAAAGTAGAGCCATATTCTCTTACATAACTGCTGTAATAGACCTGTACCTTGATTGTTTTGTATACATAACTACTAAAACAGAGCAGTATCTTGGCTGTTGTTTCTAATGTAACTACTGCAAAAGTGCCATGCCTTGCCTGTTTACTCTCATGTAACTATAGCAACAGAACCATACCAAGGCAGTTTTATTTATGTAACTAGAGTGATAGAATCATACCAAGGCAGTTTTCTATTACATAACTACAACAATGAACTATACCAAGGCAGTTTTCTTTATGTAACTACATCAACTGAACCCTAACAAAGCAGTTTTTTTTCATGTTAACTACAGCAACAGAACCATACCAAGGCAGTTTTTTTTAATGTAACTACAAGGCATGGCTCTGTTGCAGTTGTTACATTAGAAACAGTAATAGAACCATACTAGGGCAGACATTTATTTGTAACTATAGCAATAGAACCATACCAAAGCAGTTTTCCCTTATATACCTACATCAATAGATACCATACCAAGGCAGTTTTCCCTTATGAAAGTACTGCAACATAGACTGCTTTTTTTATATATTTTAAATAATTACTATATCCACATTAATATATTCTTTTACTACGGTTTATTTTTTTTCACTATAAACCATGACAAAAGGTGATCAAGTTTATGTAACATTATGTTCTACATGAATTGTTGGTTCTTCCTTCACCAAATATAATGTATGCTATGTATAATTTATCATGTACTGAATCCTAAAAAAACTTTTGTCCTACCCCTGTTAGCTAATGGTTTCAGATGGATAACAAGCTATTGCTATTTCATTTACAGTGGAAATAATAAATAACTTATTTAAGCTGTTTATAAAGTGTCAAAAATATTGTTTAATATAGGGCAAATATTTTTATGTTATTTTTACATACAAATATACATTAGTCCACATTACTGTCCCAGTGGTAATAAATCATGATTCCATCTGCAATATATCACAAAAGCGTGTAATACTTTGCTTTATAATATATCAATAATACACTAGAAGACCATTTTGTTAAACAGGTTTTATTTAATCTTTTTTTCAGCATCAATGACATAATATTTTGCACATGATGCAAGACTTAATTTTGCTTATTCAGTTGTTGAAAAGTTACCAATAAATTTAGTCTTACAAAATTCAGTCGAGAAGAAATTCAACACAAATATAAAACTGGAATATGTTAATACAACTTCACTTTATAAAAAGTATTTTTTGTTTTGCCAAATTTATGATGTAGGACATTTAAGCATACATGCTTTGATAAAATGTCAATGTTTTGACATCAATTCTAACATAAAATGAGTATATGGAAATCAAACCAACATATAGATAACATTTATACTGTAATTGCTTTAATTGCAAATAAACAGAGGCTGTACTTCACATCACCCTCAAATAAATCATCACATAAATAAAAAGACAGCTACTGATGACTTGTAAACTTCACAGCAATATGACTCAGTTTACCAACTTTACCCTGCTAACATAGCATGTAAGGTTATTACACTAATCTGACTAAATAAAGCTGATAAAATGCAACCTGTGTAATCCAAACTCTGGCTATTAACAACAGTTGTCAAATCTGAACAAAGATTCTACTCTGTGAAATCCATGCCTTGACACTTCTATCCAAATTCAATGCATACATTTGATCAAAATATGGTTTCAAAGATGTTAAAATCAGACAGGTTTCACAAAATTATTAACCAGTGTAAGTTGAGTTGGGTATCACAATGATAATTTTCATTTATGGCCTACAGAATATGGAACAAAAATTATGAATCGGAAATTTGTGTATTTCCTTACGAGTGAAAAAATATAATGAAATGTGGTGACTACAGGATGTTTATGTACAAGTCTACTGTAGAGTGATGATGAAATCTGTCTGTATATTAATCGATGGTTTTCTAATCACAAAGATCTTTGCAGAACTGTCATATCCTGACTGCAATGCTTGCTCGCCATCTGTAAAACAAAACAAGTACTTGCAATAACATGAAGAATTGAGCGCGTAAATAGCTTGACATGGGATTGATAGAATTTATTGCCTATAGTGATGTGATGTGATTTGGATTTTGACGTCACTTTAATAATTTTTTTTCAGTAATATCACTACGATGTATGCAGTCTGCAGTTTATTTTGATGTCTAGCACTTGGGTATCATGTCACAGGCATGTAGCATCATGTCCCACCCAGTCACATTATCCTGACACCAGGCCAACCAGTCCTAACACTGACCTCTTAATGCTGAATGCCAAGCTAGGCAGCTATTAGTACCATTTTTTCAAAAATAAGTCCCTGGTATGACTCAGCCAGGGATCACACATACAACCTACCGCATCTGAAGCAGACACTCTAACCACTAGGCCACCAGAGTGGTTTTGTCTATAATGAGACTACCTTATAATGAAGTACAATACATACAGTACTCCTTCATTATAAAACTGTCGGTGGGAGTCAAAGAGTATACTTGTTTATAATGAACACCATTTGTATATAGTCACTTAATGTAGTGGGATCTAAAACCATTATACTATAGGAGCTACATTATAGTGAAGGCCTTACAATGAAGGTGTTCTTGAAGTTCCTTAACAGTTTAGAAACATTATTTAAAATGATTACTCATTCAAAAATAACGTGCTATGCACTCATGTACTGAACTGTGTCAGTTTTATTAATATATTTGAATCATTTCATTACATACATGTAGTGAAATTTAACTGCTCAATAAGGTGTTTTATTAAGGTTCCTAAGTATCACACAAAGGTATGAGACATGTTATCATTTACATTTATCTTACAAAGTCAAATGCCATAATAAAATGAACATAGTACACAAAAATCTGAAAAAGATTGCAAAAATCTTTTAAATGGCATAACACTCTAGTTAAAATGTCTAAATCTGCACATATGACCATCCATTTAAGTAATACAAACTCCTCAAAAATATGCCTATCCATTTTCATGCTCCAGAACAATGTAACCCTTCATTCTATAGATGAATTGCACAACCTCACGACAATATGATGATCCATTCAAAACAGTATTGCAAACCATGACAAAATGACCTGACAAAATGACCATCCATTCCAGTGATGTATTGTAAACCCCATGACAAAATGACCATCCATTCCAGTGATGTATTGTAAACCCCATGATAAAATGACCATCCATTCAAGTGATTTATTGTAAGCCCCATGACAATATCTCCATCCATTCCAGTGATGTATAGTAAACCCCATCATAAAATGACCATCCATTCCAGTGATTTACTGTAAACCGCATGACAATATCACCATCCATTCCAGTGATAAACCCCATGAAAAAATGACCATCCATTCCAGTGATGAATTGTAAACCCCATGACAAAATGACCATCCATTCCAGTGATGAATTGTAAACCCCATGACAAAATGACCATCCATTCCAGTGATGAATTGTAAACCCCATGACAAAATGACCATCCATTCCAGTGATTTACTGTAAACCCCATGACAATATCACTATCCATTCCAGTGATGTATTGCAAACATCATACAAAATGACCATCCATTCCAGTGATGAATTGTAAACCCCATGACAAAATGACCATCCATTCCAGTGATGAATTGAAAACAACATACAATATGACCATCCATTCTAGTGATGTATTCAAACCGAATGACAATACAATGATGAAGTCAAGTATTGCACAACAAAAGACAATAGAACCATTGATTCAAGAAAAGTATTGTTAACCCCATAACAAAAAAAATGCCATTGATTCAGAAGTATTGAAAATTCAACAATAATACAGCCATGGATTTAAGGAAAGTATTTTAAACTATCACAATATAACCATCCATCAGGAGTAATATTGTGATCAAATGTTTTTAAAGAGAGTTGCTTTGAGATTATGGTAGACAGACCTTCTTATATGTTATTCTAGTCTTTGACCAGCAGAGATAAACATCAGGTTATCTGCATAGGGGTAGAAACAATGACAATCCAATTTTACTTGCCTGGGTTCTGCTGTTTTTGCACGATTTTCCCAACAAGGTTTGCACAAAACAAGCTTAAGTCCCAAAAGTTGTGAAATTCATTTTTTTAAAATACAAAATATCCAAAAGTTATTAAAACAGGGTGAAAATGTTCTCATGTTATTTATAGGCAGACAAGACAAAAATATGTTTAGCCATATCTATTTTTATTTACTTTAGAATAATTATACAAATAATCTTCCTATGACAGACATATGGATCAATCAAAAGGCATAAAAGAGGAAATGTCCGACACTAACATGAATTAAAAAACATGCCATTTTCAATATCTCTCCAATCCTTTTTTTAATTTTTTTTATCTAACTCAGACAAGTTTTCCCTGGCCTTCCATTTAAGCAATTTACAAATAATGAGAATTCCATTTATTTTGTTTCATTATTTTTATTTTCATTAGTTAGAATATTGAACAGAAAGGCCTATATAAAGTGGGGAGATGTAAGGATCATCAGATTATACATGTAGATAATGTATAATCCTTGAGGAGCAACACAATCTTGCTGTCTACTTACCCTTTGATTTTATAACTACTTTAGTGATGCCCTTCTTAGGACCAAGAATAATGACTCTTTCTATCCATTCTTTGGTGTCATAACTTCCACTACCTGGAACAGCTCTGTAAATATAAAAAGATGTTATAATATATTAAGTTCTCACAGACATTTGGATTATATGCATTTTCTTAAATAAACAAAGGTTCCATGGGATACCAACTCTTGCTTATTTAGGCCTCAGCCTTCTTTTGGTTACTTCAATAGGAATTCCCTTTACATGCCAAGTAAGTGTATATACACTTATTGATATGGCTACAAACATTTTCTAAGTTATAACTCAGTGGCCATTACCAAAAGGATAGTAAGAAACCCAGGGAACAATTCTGCTGCATACATCAGGAGTAAGTGCATACAAATTGTTAGACTAGAGCTATACAGTTTCAAACTTAATTTACCAGTGGCCAAACACAAGGGGTACTAAATAAGTGTAAAGAAGCTTTAAAGGTAATAAACAATTTCTAACTCTTAACTCATAAACCATGGTCAGTCCCTTAAGGGTAGTGGCAGACCCAGGGGCCATTGGATAAATGATATGGCTATTTAACGCTAAGTAGAAATCTAAACTGTCTCCATGTAATGTTTCAGAGGCTTGCGCCAAAAGAGCATGGATAAACTCTAGAACCAATCCTTACATCCTGCTCACACACATACTTATCACTAACTTATAACCATGATACCACTTCCCTTTGGGGGAACTGAAAAACCCATGAGACCAATGCTGGTTACATAAGCAATTGCATTTTTATACCATGAAAGTGAAAATCTAGTTATAGGGCAAATATATCAATGGTTTTCATGTTAATACCATGGGACCTGGCCTAAAAAAAAAGGAAAACTGTTAGTTAAAAACAAAGTTAAATATCTACATATGCAATTTTCCAAAACAAATATCAGCATATTTCACAGCAAATGCGCACTGAATCGATCAAAATATGAAGGAATCGGAGGATGACCTTAAACCTCCATCCTTGCTCTTTTGGCTCAGTAATGTAGAATAGGCCTGAGAATCCATTCTACATGCTGAAAAGGCAACAAATGGCGGCAATATTTTCACCATTGGTCATGTGACAATATTACAGCTGAGGTCTTGGATTTGTTAAAGAGTTAGCTCTCCCTCGAAATATTCCACTAATTCTTCAATATCTTCCACTTCATCATCTAATTTAAGCATGTTGGCAAGTTCCACAATTGTTTTATGTATGACATCAATAAGCTCATCTTTGTGAAACCCTCCAAAATTATCCACAAAACGTTTTAGGCATTTTTAGGAAAAGTGTGAGTGAAAAAAAACCCAACAGGTTAGAATATTTGACTCCGACCTTCACCTTGCAAACTAGATGAAGGTGATGCACAAGAATAGCAAATTTCATCCCTAAATCTCCAACACCTTTTAAATTTTAAAGCATGGAAATGATAGAGTGATAGATTGAGGGACAGACAAACTCATATATGATGTCCATCACCTTTGTTGAAAAACAGCTTAAACACTTTGGCATTGTTCAATTACATATAACTTTATCTTTTAAAATTCTTTTCTTTCTTGCATTTATGTGTGAAACCAAACACTTTCTTTTAAGACTGCTAATATTTTAAAAAAAGTAAAATATATTGTTTTGGTGCCATGCTTGCATTATAGTTACTTAACAAAGCAGCCTTTCAATTTCTAACTTGAACAGCGTGTTCTTGCAAAATGTACAGAACGTAATCCAGTATGTTCCTTAAAATAAAAAACTTTACGTTGTTAGTTTTAGGAATCTATATAGTGATGATATGATTCATGCATGCACAAGACAAAAATAATGACAAATGAAATTATTAGTCATAAACAAATAATACACAAAACATAACCTATTTTATATGATTTTCAAATTTACTTACTTGCTACTAAATATATTATTTGAAAACTGGAATTGTCTGTGTACAAACTGTCCATTTTTGTATTTTAAGGAATGATAATCATCTACATAAAGTTCACCGCTGGCCTTGCCCTGTAATAGAAAACCAGCCATAAATCAAATATTCTACATCAATATCATGCTATTTGTCTGCAAGCAATAAGACTATGAACTTTTAGCGTGCACAAAGGAGTATATTCCTTCAGTGAAACATTCCTATTAAATCTGGACTCCTAAATGACAACCATTTTTTTAAAATACAAAATTATGAACATTTTACATTATAGTTATGTCTACTTTCATTAATTATCAACAAATTAAAGTAATCTCTCTCTTTCAGGCTTTTTCCTGCACCAGTTATACTGTCATGTATAGCCTATCTTGTTCTGAGAAATGACATTAAACCCAATAACAACTTTTCTTCTCTCTCTCTCTCTCTCTCTCTCTCTCTCTCTCTCTCTCTCTCTCTCTCACACACACACACAAGAAATACACTAGTGCTGTAACCCTTGACGCCACATTCTAAGTAATGACAATTCAATATAACTTTCTCTCTCTCTCTCTGACTTACAATCCTAACTTACATGTTGTAATTATGAATGATTTCCATATTGTAATTTTACATAATATACTGTAATTATTACAAATTTTAAGTCACATAGCTCATTAAGAAGGGTATGATTTCATGAAAGTCTAAAGAATGCAATGACTAGATCAATTATAATTTACAAATAAAAGTGAAGCTTTGACAATGTACAAAAAAGGCAGCTAAATTGCAAATATGCATATATTGTCTATTTCTGAAAAATTTGATTGCACCTAAATTTAATTACATGTATTTTAGAGATAAAACAAAGAGGGGTAGGGTGCTGGAGACAAAAACAAGTGCTCACTAATTTCAAAAATACACTTCAAAATGTATGTATTTCAGAATAAAAGGCTTGCTTTTACAACAATACCTGGCTATCAAGAGATAGAGTGAAGGGGTAATCAGTCGTTAGTGCTAGAACAAACCTAGCTATAAAGACATAAACAGAGTGAAGGGGTCTTCGGCCATAAGTGCTAAACAACATAACTGGCTATCGAGAGAGTGGAGGGGTCTTCGGCCACAAGTGCTAAACAACATAACTGGCTATCGATAGAGTGAAGGAATCTTCGGCCATAAGTGCTAAATATAAACATGGCTATCAAGATCAATAAAGAGTGTGAAGATGTTAACAGTTATAAATACTAAATACAATCCTGATAATCCAGACAAAGAAACAGTGTGTGTGTGTGTGATTAGGATTTTTAACGTCGGTTTAACAATTTTATAGTCATATCATTACAATGTCTGTAGTGTGGCAGTTTATAGTGATATCTAGCACTGCACATCATTCCTTTGACATGTAGCATGATGTCCCACCCAGTCACATTATCCTGACACTAGGCCAACCAGTCCTAATACTAACCTATTAATGCCGAGTGCCTACCAAGGTAGCTGTTATTACCATTTTTGCAAGTTTTTGGTAGAACTCAGCTGGGATCAAATTGATGTACCCCCACTTCTGAGGCAGATTCTCTAACCACTAGAGCGGTCAAGAAGGAGAGTGAAGAAGTCATCAGTAACAAGTGCTAAATACAAACCTGGCTATCAAGACAGATAAAAAGAGTGAAGGGGTCATCAGTCATAAGGGCTGAGGATCTCCTTATTCTCAGCTTTCTTGGAATTATTGAACCACTTCTCTGGAATACTGGCACCTGAAAAATTAAACTAACTGGTTCAAATATATAAATATTATTACAAAGATATGTCACAGACTGAATTGTTCTCTTTCCAATTTTTAGTCCACTGTGGCTGTGTGGTAAAGGGCATCTTTTCATTAAAGATCACTCACATCCTGTCTCTGCAATGGGTCAAGTCCCAGACTGGCCAATGAATGTATGTGAGAAAGCATTGTGATAGCTTCCCATGGGGAAAGTGGTTCTTCCTCAACCAAATATACTGGCCTTCATGTACAACCTATCATGTGCCAAAAAACGGCATTAATCCACAAGCTATTTTCAATTTGTTATTTGCAGAAGTTTAACAGTTACAGATGTTGACTTTAGCAGGAAGCTCCCAATGATGATAACAATATTCAACTGAGTGTTATTAAATGAAAGCAAATTACTTAAGTCATGGCTAAAGCAATTTATAACACCAAAACTCCTGTACCTATAGCATACAGTTTGTTCTATGAAATACTTAATTTTGTAAATACACATAACTTTTATTTCCCTCTTCAATATCAGCAAGAATGAATAAACTGAATGTAATGAAACCCATACCATTCATTAGTATCAAACAGCTCATAGCGATAATGTAACATTTAACTTCTAGATAAAGCAACAAAATTAATCACTTATGTAACTGACATGTTGCCATTAAGCGTGTATTATCTATGCTGTAAAAACATTTTAGCCAGTGTATTGGAGAGACTGAGATGAAATAATGTAAATCTAGTTATCAGTTAATAGATATGATATGTCATTTGAAGAGATGAATTGTATGGGGCTGAAACCCTATTTTAGTACATGAAAACATTTGGTTTACTTTGATACCCTATTTTAGTACATGAAAACATTTGGTTTACTTTGATACCCTATTTTAGTACATGAAAACATTTGGTTTACTTTGATATTGTTCTCATCTTGCCTTAAAAACTATCAAATTATGTTATCAAAGAAGTTTTCAAACTTTTCCTTCGAATACAATTATTGACTACGAGTTTCACAAAATTTCTCAAAATTAAGTTTGGGAATAAAATGTAAGCATTTCATTAGAAATATATATTTAGTTCTAAACTAAAAATGTCTGGCAAGAAGAATTTATTTCCATATCAAAGGCCTAAATGGATAAAAACCATGTTATTTACCTACCTGAATAGTTTTTGATTTTTTGAATGCCAGTGACTGTCAATAAATGTATGGATTGCAAGCAGTTCTAATTCACAGTGCCATTGTCATAAAGCATTATTGCTATTGCTTAAACAGCTTAAGCTGTATTGATAATGGGATAAACAGCTTAAGCTGTATTGATAATGGGATAAACAGCTTAAGCTGTATTGATAATGGGATAAACAGCTTAAGCTGTATTGATAATGGGATAAACAGCTCAAGCTGTATTGATAATGGGATAAACAGCTTAAGCTGTATTGATAATGGGATAAACAGCTTAAGCTGTATTGATAATTGGATAAACAGCTTAAGCTGTATCTATATTCATTAAAACTATTGTACACATCTGTTGCGACACAAATGGTCCATTCATACTGTTCTCTTATAAAAATTGTCACCATTCAAAAAAGTAGTGATGGGAATTGGTCAGAAATTCATAATTGATAATCGGTTCCCCTTAACCAACTGATCATTGATTATAATTGGTTACTAAGAGCAAATTAAAATTTTTGTTACAGTTATATCATTGATCACGAGTTCAATATGTTTAAAAATGTACAGGAGTACTCTCTTTCAATGACATGTATACTTTAACCTTACAATAATATTACATTGTGTGTGACTTTTGTTCTACAACTTTGCTAAATAATGTTACTCTTTATGGCTGATCAGTCATATGTAACTGAAATACTGCTACAATCCCCCGAAATTATTTTGTTCATATGTGATGTGTCTTTAATTTAAAGTATAGAAGGACATGATTTTCTTGTTTGTCATTGTTTATAAATACTACAAAAGATGTTGCAATTTCACTGAAACAAATCAACAAAATGTGTTTAAATTTATTAACTCAACAGTTTAACAACTTCACCATGTAATAATGACGATATGTTCCTAACTGAATCATAAGATTTCTTATTTGTAGTTGTGAAGGGATTAATAAATTTCAGGTCAGCTTTAGTGACTACAACTTTTACTAACTTTTGTGCTTTGCATACAGCTAAAAGGTAGTCTCCCTTTACATACAATCGATTATGGAGTTCACAATCGATTATCTTATTGGTTTGCTCAACCAACTGACGATCGATTATAATCGATAATCGGAACAAAACTAAAAAAAGTATCCCCTCACTTAAATGCTAAAGCTGGAATTCCTACTTTGTGTTTAGATTGATTTTGTGTTTAATGCCATGTTTCAGCCTGTGATATATACATGACCGACAATGTATTAGAACAATGGAAGAACCACAAACCCATGGCAAACTTTCTCATTTCCCCACACTGGTCAAGCCATGACTAGAATCCATGTGGACAGAGGTGATATGTGAGAGAGCTGTAATTGTTAGTACCATAGACCACTTGGCCCCTTGTGTCCAACTCCTTTATAAATGACTAGTATACATTTTAAGTTACCTTGCAAAAATAGCAGCCGTATCAAAAGCTATATGGGATATATTTATTTTTATGGAATTAGAAACTGAATAAACCAGCATACAAACCTTATCTAAACCGGCATTTACACTAGCTGACCCATCTCCATTGTATGCTTCGAAGTTCTCAAGATCATACCATACCTGGAACAGAAATAATTTCATCTTACTTGCTGAATTCATTTATTTTCTTTAAAGAATTCTCAAGGAACAAATGAACTAGAAAACATGAGACCAAGACAAACAAAAGTTATGCATATCTTTGCTGTGCTGTTTTCAAAGGATGATATTAAAAAAAACTGTTGACAAATGCTTTTTAATATGTGATCATTGTTATCTGCAAATGTCAAAGGCACTTGTGTCAGTCTCAGATTCAAAATGATTTGCCAATTTATGAAATAATATATGTTTTAATGTAACAATAAAAAACTTGATGCTGTATTTCAGAGTCATTTTCTTTCCTTTAATAAACTTTTCCTGTAATGCAATTTTGAATAATTGTCACTTGGTTTTTTAAAAAAAAAACATGGAGTGCTGCAATTGGCACAGGATGGACATCTTATGATGTTTTCTTGCCAATGACCAGGATAACTAAGCAAGGAACACAACGAATGCATCACAAGGTGTGGACCTGAGTAAAGTCTCATGAAAATATACACAGGGTTAAGTTACTGACTGGAGAAGGAAACAGGCCACAGGTTTACATTATCCCTTTTTATGAATCTGATCTTGTGGCAGGGGGTATAAATGAACTGGCAAGACAGTGGTAAGTCAAGACATAATCAAAAGTTTCATTAAAATATTCTCATCAGATTGAATGTAATACATGTAGTTAAATTTGTCCTAACATTCACCATTACTTAGAGGTCACTTCTTCACGATAGACATTCTAATTTAAGGAAGATAATGACTGATGTGATGTGACGGAAACAATTGTCATGCAACAGGGATATGGCTAAAAAGGGTAGGAAAAACATTTATAAAAAAAAAGTTGTTTTAATAGGGGTATTGGTGAGACACTGGGTGATGATCTATGACACTTGTGAGCATCTGAAATGACTAAATAACTCTTTGGAAGTTTATTATAATAAAATTAAAAATGCTTTGTCTTCTGGTTTTTTTAAAAAAAGTAAACACATTCAGATTTTGCAATGCTAAATATTACAACCACCTGACTATTTTACTAATTTGTATCATATTGAAAAATTAAAATAAAATCCGGGATGTATTACAAGGTCATCTTAGCTGCCAACCTTTCAGGCTCGTAATTAGTAAAATAGTGATAAATTTTTAAAAATTCTGACAATAATTCGTGAAGCAATCTACCAGTCTGCGAATATTTGTCAGAACAAATGTTTAGCATGGTCTCCAGCTGATAAAGGTTAATTGTGTTCAACAAGAAAACACAAACAATGCTTCAGCATTGGTAGCTTGCAGGTCTTCCATTGATGGCATAAAATATTTCAGAGCTGAAATCTGCTCATAGTTCCTAATTTTTCCAACCTCTATGTGCTTTTTGCTACCCATATGCTCCGCACACTGTCTCTGCCACTATGCCCAAAGAGCATGATGTATATTGGTGTTTGATGGCTGAATGTATAACCAATTTTTGATACATTCCAAACTAAACTTCACTTTTGTACAATACATTTCTTTTTCCTTGGTAGTGAAGACATTTTCAAGATGTGATGACGAATGGTAATTAAAATCAGTGTTGGTGGCGCATGAGCGGAGAAAAAATTCTAGTTAGGCTCCAGTTTCTCTAGAAAGCATTTGTAAAACTATTCTTATACATATACATTAAAATACACTAAAATGCTTGATACTGGGCAAAATCAGCTGTAGTTCCACTAATAGTGTGACCAGCAGTACCAGACTGTTTCGGCAATTGCAGATATCACAACCAGCACTTAATGGGAAATCTGTTATTTTATTAAAAATTTAAAATAATTGAGAATTTGGGAATTCATGATGTTTTTGCATTTAATGTGAATTTGTGAATCACTGGAAAAGTTGTGAAATACACACCAAAATCAAGAGGGTTGGTAGCTATGGGCCATCCAATAACTTTAACACAAAGACAAAATATAACATTATTGTGCATGTCCCTAAATGGTATATCGGTATCCCAAAGCTGTTCTATCAAAAAGTCAGCAGGTAGTTGTTTCCTAACCAAATGGCTTCGATCTTTTTTAAGTGATCACTAGCGCATTTCCATATTGACCATTCAATCGATCAATCTATGCAAACTGAATTTTGTCTTTATGAGAAAGGCATTGTTTAGATAATGGAATATAATGTGAATTGTTGTGAACGGACTTCTTATCTTGCTTGTACTCATAACTCCAGTCATATTTACAGCTTAACTGTGAGGTGTTAAGTTTGAAAGTGATGCAGTTTTTATAATTATAGTTGAGGATTCAAGTAATCATTTTGCTGAATGGTGGATAAAGTAGTTGCATTAACATATCAGAAATAGAAGCACCTTCGGTGGCAGTGTGACAGGTATAGTTAGGTATTTTCACCAACATACTGGAGAATTGAAGCTAGTTCTGAAGAAAACCGTTCATCTTTAAGAAGAGATACATGTTATATCCCTTTTCATTAGGGTCAGGGGTCATTCAATATTCTAAATGTATCAGTGAAGGCTGGTGAAATTTCAGTTCATAGATCAAAATGAACAGTCTTTTGATTTTCTGTTGATCACTGGCTTCTTCTAATCCCAGCAATATAAACAACAACTGACTACTCCTGATACTGTGAAATAACTAAGACCAGTCTATAGTTTTAAATGGGGATGATTTCATTTGTAGTATGAAGTAATCTTGTTTGCCACATGAATTTGCAAGAGAACATCATGTACCAGTAATTATGATTTTATTGTTCAAAGCACATGAAAAAATCTGGATGATGTAATAATAATAGTACAACAGTCTCTTGTGTGCAATGGCCAGTTTTGATTTTCTTATGAGTGGTTGCTAATGATGGGTTTGACTGTGTATATGGATCAAGATCACTGATTTACATTTTGCATTGCCATAACATTGACATTAAAGCGGGTGGTATATCTATGTGATACACTGTCTAGTCATGACTAGTTTAGTTTGACACACCATCTAATCCAAGTGTTCTGGCAAATATGAAATGGGCTGGAATTAAATTCTTTACAATAGTACTTACTGTATTCTCCAGTAGAAGCCAAATAATTTAAGGAAGAAAAAAAAGCCTGGTAGAAGAGAGGTAGGCTTATCCATGTGAAAAAGTCTAAACTTTAAAATTTGTAAAAAGAAATATGTGCTGACTGTCAGCAGCTTAAAGACATAACAATTTTAATGTTCACAATTTATGAGAAAATAAGTTATTTTCATATTCATTTCATGCATGTCTCACATTTTTGATCTAACAATGTTTAAATTTTGCTAGGTCATCGGGTAAGCGGCTACGCTTTGCCACCAATGTTTGCCACTTGTGATGCTAGAATAGTTTTCCTACCTTCCACAGAAGGAAAGATATGGATATCAAGCTGTCTTTAAAATAAAAGCCTACTAGACTAATCTAAACCACTGAGTGTTTGGACTGACTCAGCATATATGTTTACTGCAAGCACCCAAATGATCCATAATGCACCCTCCGATCATTCTGGTTAGAACTCGATAAATTTAACTCATGATCAATTTAGTTATAATTGAATTGCGTGATTGTTTGGAGTATCAAGTAGTGGCAGAAATTTCCAGGTTTTTCCCAGACTTTCACCAATATTTGCAAAATTCCAGGATTTTTTATGGTTGGGAAAAAATATTATTATTTCTCCCAACTTTTTTCCTGATAGCCGGAAACCCTGTACATGATATGTGACTTGTTAAAGTTTCATTAAAATATCTTCTGTAGTTCGAAATTTGTAATCAGAACAAAGATACAAAACAGAGAATTGCATTTTCCCTTGCTGAGACCTTGACCCTGATACAGGTATATAGATAAAATATATAACACACCATCTAGTGATGATTCGCAACATACCATCTAGTCATGATATAGACCACACCATCAAGTCATGATACATAACACAACCAACTAGTGATAATATGCAATACATTAGTCATTATAGATAACATACCATCTTGTCATGATATGTAACACACCATGTAGTCATGATTGATAACATACCATCTTATCATGATATGTAACACACCATGTAGTCATGATAGATAACATACCATCTAGTCATGATATGAAACGCTTAGTCATGATATGCAACACACCATGTAGTCATGATAGATAACATACCATCTAGTCGTGATATGCAACACACCATGTAGTCATGATAGATAACATACCATCTAGTCATGATATGCAACACACCATGTAGTCATGATAGATAACATACCATCTAGTCATGATATGCAACACACCATGTAGTCATAATAGATAACATACCATCTAGTCATGATACCCAACACTTAGTCATGATATGCAATACAATATCTAGTTATGATACATTTCACACCATCTAGTCATGATATGTAACACACCATCTACTCATGATACACAATACAACATCAAGTTATGATATGCAACACACCATCTAGTCATGATACCCAACACTTAGTCATGATATGCAAGACACCATCTTTTCATGATTTGCAACACATCATCTAGTCATGATACCCAACACTTAGTCATGATATGCAACACACCATCAAGTCATTATACATAACACACCATCTAGTCATGATACCCAATACAACATCAAGTCATGATATGCAACACACCATCTTTTCATGATTTGCAACACATCATCTAGTCATGATAAGCAATATAACATTTGGTCATCATACACAACATACTAATTGGTCAATATATATATATATACTTACAAAACATTTCATGAAAATCTCAACAACAATGGCCTGGATCAGCGATTACTTACAGATGGGCTAATAGTTGGACAATTCAGTACATAATAAACCAAACTAAAGATGGTCATATAGGAAGAAACAGATGGTTTTAGAATACAATATTATGTATAGTTCATGCTGGGCAAATTATTTCACATCAAAAAATTTATAGCTATAATGGTCCTTTTTGCTATATTATCCAAAAGCTTTCAAAAGGTATTATTGTAAACTCTGTTTATCTGTCTCCATAGTTCATTCATCTGTCTGAGGCAAAATCCTAATTTAAACCATTGGGACATCTGTCACATCCATTGTCAGAGATTTCTATGTGTAGGCATGAATGAAAAATTGTCCAAAATGTGACGAGTTTATGCTTTCAGGATGGGTTTTGGAATAAAGTAACTGTATTAAAAAAAATTCATATTGTACATGTGCAAGAGACCGCAAATAACAGTGCATGCAGAAAGAGGTCCTTAATATGCAGCTTTTAGTTTATCTCTCCTTTCATATAATAGGACAAGAAATAGATTAAGGATGCCTTACCACTCCTTTTCCTGGGAAGTAGACTGATGTACTAGTCTGTCCTTGCTCTGTTATGGGTTTTACAAGCAAGTCTGAACCTAAATGAAAAATAAAAGTATGACTACTGTGATATTTGACAAAATGTATATAGAGACATAATGATGGGTGGGTTGGTGGAGAGCAATACATACAATTGCTCATCTAAAGCATCATTTATGATGAAACCATGTCTTCTATAAGGACTGATAAAAAAAATCACTATTAGTGTTTTCTCTTGACACATATAACGCAAGGTGCGAGTAGGTAGAGTAACCCTGCAAAAAAAGTGGACATTATGGTAAAAAAGAATTCTCCAAGAAATATTTCCATGGAAAGATGCAAAAGTGAAACTGCAGCATGTGTTAAATTGATTAAATACTTTTTTAAAACCCAGCAAAAGTAAAAACAAAATTCAAACAAAAAAAGCAGAATTAAATAGATAAATGTGGGACTAGTTCCAATGATTTCAACAAATACTCTTTTCAAAATAACCAGCTTTAAAAAAAATAAAAAATAATAATAACAATAATCTGATTTAGTCAAAGGAATGTATTCAACCCATCCAAATCCTAAAATATACTTTCTGATGCAACAGGCAGGCATGTGGTAAGATGGAAGTTAATTTCCTCAAAATAATGTTTTTGCAAAGTTTCACTCAGAAAGTAATGTCAATAACCTACTTTTACTTGGGCTATTCGTAAAATGCAACATGTTCAAATATCCTTCAGCAAACAAAGGTAATAGAGATACAATGTTTTTAGATGCTTTATGGCAAATTGCAAACTAATGAGATCCAACCATATAGGTATTGATACAGCTGCAGGTCATGATAAGATTAATTTATAAGTGTGACAAGTATTTTCCTAATCATGTGTTTCCTGACCCCAGTGACCCAGCTTCTGGATCACAGCCTGGAAACAATCCTAAACTGTAATATATAAAGAATGACAAATGGATACATGCAAATAATGTTGGACCCTGGGACCATCCTTACCATCACAGGAATCTAGCTCTGATGTTTTGAGTTGGAGATGGGGTAAAAATGGAAAGTGCAAGGACACTTGTTTTATATACCAATAATTGTTACTCAAGACATGTTGGTTTCATCTGAGAATCAACTCAAACCTTGTTAATTTAATAAGCAGGTCCAGTCAAACCCTTTCCATTTATAACAAAGGATAAATAAAACTATAAGATCAATAAGCTAAGTTCTGGGTCATATTATTTAATAAATCATTCACATTCATGTCATATTAAAGTGGCAGTAAAATGAGGTTGTTCTCATTCTCTGTGTTGTTTGGAATTAAAGTGACAGCATAATGAAGTTGCTCTTATTCTGTTGTTGTTGTAGGTAGGGCTCAACGCCATTTTTCAGCACACAATAGGCTATAAATGGCGGCCAGTATTTAATGGTGGAGGAAGAGCCCTTGAAAAACCATGGAAAAACCACTGACCCACAAGAAGCTACTGACAAGCTTTCTCACATACCCACATTGGCTGAATCTGAGACTCAAACCCACACAAATAGAGGTGAGATGGCAGTGATCTGTAACAAAGAGCGCTTCGGACAACTCGGGGCTCCTGCTTTTATTCTGTGATGTCTAGTGACAGACAGTGAAATGAAGTTGTTCTCATTCTTTGTGTTGTTTATACTAACAGTGTTTAAAAACTTACCAATAAGATATTCATCATCCATTGTAAAAGTCTGTGTATCCTGAGGGAACTCCACCCACAGCGGCCTCATGGGTGGGGTACCTGATCTCTCATTCTCATAGAAGAGAGTGTACCAGTAAGGGAGGTAGGAGTAACGCAGTCGAATGCTGTTACGAATACTTCTCATGTGCTCTTCTGGAAGAAGGTATGGTTCACGCCGCTTAGTATCCACATGAGCATGGGCACGGAAAAATGGTTGAAAAGCTCCTGCCTGAAAATCAATACAGGAATTAATATTTTCTGTTTGTCTATTGATTTGTCTTTCTAAATAAATTTGTTGCTTCTATTTCTTTGAATCTAGCACATCAATATGAATAGCTTTTGAGACTGTTTGCATGTCTGTCCATATATGTCTCTGTTCACTCCTCCACTGTCTATAAGTCAATCAGTCTTTCTGTATGTCCGATTATCTGAGTTCAGTTATACATGGTTTTATTTATATACCTTTGTATGGGGTTTATTTCTGCATTTTTTTTAAACACATCTATCTCCATGCCTCTTTCTATGCCTATCAATCTTTGTCATTCTGTCAATGTACCTATACCTGTGCAACTTTGTCAATTCATCTCCCTCTCCCACACAAACATACATACACAGTACTTAACTCTGTGACTGTCTTAAATCTTTACATTATACACACTACCCATTACCTGATACCATCTTGTAAGAAGTTCAGGCTCAGGGTTGCGGAAGAAACCTCCTACGTCTGCTCCAGAAAATGTGATCCCTGTCACACTTAGGGACAGAAGCATGGGATTGGATGCTTTAAGATGACTCCACTCTCCAATATTATCACCTGTCCAAACAGCACCTATAAACAAAATAAACAGGCAAAATTAACTAAAAAACAAAGTGGAAATATACATGGTACAATAATAGGGTCAACTTATAGGTCGTTGCCTGTATCATTAAGCTCGAGTTTATAAACAAAGAGAATTCTGACCAGAATTTGTATTTAATTATATTCCAGTGAACAAGATGATAGCATGCAGAAATTGTATTTTAAGGTCAATAGTCTTAATTTTGTTTTATTATTACAAATCTGACTTGAAAGCATGACAGGATAAATATCTTGGGAGTCCTGTAAATTCACTTTGGTCAGTAGAAAATCATTGTGTGTCTGTGTGTGTGTTTGTGTGTGTGTCTGTGTGTGTGTCTCTTGTGTAATTTGGATTTGTATTGCAGCTTTAACAATGTTTCAGTCATATCACTACATTGTCTGCAGTGTGGCAGTTTATAGTAATGTCTAGCACTGAAGCATCATGTTGCAGACATGTAGCATCATGTCACACCCAGTCACATAATCCTGACCCCAGGCTGACCAGTCCTAACACTAACATCTTAATACTGACTGCTAAGCAAGGCAGCTGCAAATACCATTTTAAAAAGAAATTTGGATGACACGGCTAAGGTTCAAACTAGTGACCAACAGCATCTGAGATGGATGCTCTAACTACTTTAGGCCACTGAAGCAGTCGTCAGTTTTTTTGTCAATCTGGTTCTTTTAGGGACTCTGTTATAATTTTGTTTCACCTGTATTAGCATGAGGAATATTAATTGTCCCTTTTTAGGTAATTGCAACAGTTTGGTAACTCTTTAAGCAAGTTTTATCTTGGAAATGATTATTTATTCCAAGAAGTAAGACAATTTTTCTGTAAATGTTTTCTGGCATTTATCTAGTTTGAACCATACTTGCAGTGCCTGCTATCTTTGGTCAAAAGAAAAATGATGTAGTGGCAGTCCTGGACAACTCATCATCACATGCATACCCCTGTACTAGTAGTAATGGCCATATTACCTTGATAGCCGATTTTGGTACCAACTATCAGTAAGTCCTAACCTACATTCATTCCAGTTCTAGCGCATCCTCAGCTTATGCAGTTTACCACCAGAACTTGGTTCAGTGATCAGTCTTCACAGAATACTCAGTTCTAGACTTGTGATGCATCATCTGGCACACAGTCATGTCATTTCCAGCATTAGTTCTGTCACAGACATTCAACATTAATTGGATTCTATAAAGCCACACTACTGACCACTGCTTCTAAGTCAGTAGCATAGGCTGTTGGTGTGAAGCGGTCTATTACTGGTCTTGGGTCAATTTTTACCCCATACCAGACAAGGTACCTGTCTCAGGCCCTTGACGATACTAAAAAAATGCTAAGAGATCACCATGTCCCAATATGGAATCAGGCTTGTTCATAAGCCAGTTCAGTAGTCCCTCTCTTTGCTGTTTTTGTTGTTGTCACACAGATTTTCCAATTTCAAAGCTGAATGCTCACAGTACTGTCTTCAAAGCCAGCATTGTCTAGATAGGATTCAGCTCCCATGAATCCAATGAGAAGTCTTTCTACTCATATCATTATTTAATATTTTTCTGCACCTTTTTCCCTATTAATGGTTATATGCTTCACTTTACACACAGAGTTTATAATGTTACATAAAAGTATGAATGCAAGCTCCCAAAAGATGAGGGATCTATGAATGGATCACCAGTATTGTACTTGATATTCATCATTTACCAGTCTTTCTGTGGGGAGGGACTGATAAATACATCTCCAGTAGTGTACTTGATATTCATTCATCATTTACCAGTCTTCCTGTGGGTGAGGGACTAATACATCCCCAGTAGTGTACCTTATATTTATCATTTACCAGTGTCTTCCTGTGGTGAGGGACTGATGAATGCATCCCCAGTAGTGTACTTTATATTCATCATTTACCAGTGTATTCCTTTGGGTGAGGGACTGATGAATACATCCCTTGTAGTGTACTTGATATTCATCATTTACCAGTGTCTTCCTGTGGTGAGGGACTGATGAATGCATCCCCAGTAGTGTACCTTATATTTATCATTTACTAGTGTCTTCCTATGAGTGAGGGACTGACGAATACATCCCTTGTAGTGTACTTGATATTCATCATTTACCAGTGTATTCCTTTGGGTGAGGGACTGATGAATACATCCCTTGTAGTGTGTACTTGATATTCATCATTTACCAGTGTATTCCTTTGGGTGAGGGACTGATGAATACATCTCCAGTAGTGTACTTTATATTCATCATTTACCAGTGTCTTCCTGTGGGTGAGGGACTGATAAATACATCTCCAGTAGTGTACTTGATATCCATCATTTACCAGTGTCTTCCTGTGGGTGAGGGACTGATGAATACATCCCCAGTAGTGTACTTTATATTTATCATTTACCAGTGTATTCCTGTGGGTGAGGGACTGATGAATACATCTCCAGTAGTGTACTTGATATTCATCATTTACCAGTGTATTCCTGTGGGTGAGGGACTGATGAATACATCTCCAGTAGTGTACTTGATATTCATCATTTACCAGTGTCTTCCTGTGGGTGAGGGACTGATGAATACATCCCCAGTAGTGTACTTTATATTTATCGTTAACCAGTGTCTTTGTGATAGAGATTATTGAATGGATCCCCAATAAAGGGCTTAATTTTCATCAATGACAAGTATGGTGAAGGATATACGAAACATGCCACATTTTGTCACACTATTTTACCAGCCAGATTATATATTTTTTTCTTCACAAGCCTGATAAGCAAGTCACTTAGAATATTGGAGTGGCCTGATATAGAAGTGGAGGATCTGCAGGCATCAGGATGTCCAATTTTAAGGAGCACTGCTTGTCCTAATTTTTATGTGATCAATCAATGAAGTACTTGACTGTGTCAACATGATTCATCACTAGCTCTGCTCTTTCTCTCAAACAAAAGAGTTTTACTGATTGTAAAAAAACAACAAACCAGCCATATAAAAAGATCCTTTTAAAACATGATGTAATATAAAAGAAATTAAATCAGTTATTTCATCTACTTGCACACTTTTTTCACAAAAGAAATAAAAATGTTGTAATGTGGAATTTATAATTTCATGCCAACAGCATGATCTATCCGTGATGAAATATTTATAATACAAATAAATATTTCTACAGCTCAAGCTCAGTCATCTGCTAAAGTTAGGGGACATATCACCAAGATAGTTCTAAGAGGTCTATAACATTAATCCGTGCAAACTTTTTCTTCCCTACGAAACAAACATATGCTGGATTTCTGTATAGCATTTGCTATAAATAACTTACCATATCTTTGAGAACCAGCAAAGAAAGCTCTAGTCAGGACAAAAGGTCTTTCCTGGTTGTCAGATCGAAGCAACTGTCCCTGTGATGTGGCTTGATGCTGAAAAGTAAGACATCATAACACATACTTTAAAATATAGAGATTATGCTGTACTAGTAAGTATGCTATATCAATTTTTCATCTGAATAAAATGAGGCTTGCTTATCATACAGCATAAAACATACTTGATATATTTTCTTTATATCACATACAAACACACATACTTGCCATCTTAAAAGAGGTAAGACTGACTACTGGCAATTGAATATTGATGGAGCTAATGAACTTTGCACATCCCTGCATCTGCAACAAAATCTAATACCTTAATTTTGCCGCTTTTCACAATCCTCTAGTTGCTTCTACTCTTCTTTTTGATTTTCTATTTTCATTCAAGTTGATTCAATTTAGATAAGACACACTTATGATTTAAACATGAAAGATGGTTTAAATGAAGTAAGTTGAACACTACTTGTTTCTCATTATTTTCTTACATCACTATGAATAATCAGCTGAAATTCATCATTGGTCTTTACAATCAATGCCCGCTGTTGAAACACTGTTTATATATGTGTAATGTATCACAGGTGGATCAAACTCTGATATAACAACAGTATATCAAATTGCTTATAACAACACTTTCAAAGCCATGATGATTTTAATGTATGAAGTGTATTTTATTTTTTATTAGCAAAAATGAAAAAGACCATTCACAATGCTTGACATGTACAAATTAACACAAAGTGACATGGTTTGTAATCTGCCTCCCCCTCCCCAATTCCAATCTAATTATCATAAACATGTTGAGCATAAATAATACATGCAAATGTATTCCATATGGATATTGAAGTACTTTACTCATCATTTAATAATAATTTTATATGATGTTTTTTCAATGAATTGCATGTCTTCTTTGGTTGATTTGAAAGCTAGACTACTGGTGTGTCACTGAATTCTCATTGGTGGTTATTGTTTGTTCCAGTCCAGGTGAACAGTAAAGCAAATAAGTTGAAAGTGCTCTGTATAAAAATGTGTTTGGTGCAGTTCACAATCTATTTTTGACTATTCTTTCTACGCCATCTGATTTCCAGGTAGGCAACTATTTACACATCTGGGATCTTCAAGCTAAACATTAATGGTTGTTACTAAATCTCATTGCCACACAGTACCCTGGAACATGCATTATGGCATGGTTTGAACCTTCCATCAGTATTTCAAAATTAAATGCACAAGAGAAGAAAATAGGGCTAAAATGAAGATAATTTAAAAGCAGAATGCAATATTTAATTTCTTTTCTCAATTTAGCCCTCTGGATCATATGCTACAAGACCATATATCCCTATCAGAGTTAAGATAAGCTAAATAAATATTGAAGATTTTTTTGTTGTTGAATACATTTGTCTAAAGAAGCAGACTATCACACATACAGACTAAAAGCCCTAATACAGCATTATGGAACAGAAAAGAAATCGAACATAGTAGTCAGTAAACTATTGATTGAAGAAATTGAAACTTTAGCAAAGTTTATGTTAGAGAAAAATCTAAGTTTGTAGCAGATCTGCGAGCTCTGGAATATTGTGCATAACAGTCTAAAAGATAAGTTTCTGAACCTTTTCAAACTGACAAAGCTATATATATGCCTCTTCAGGAGCACATAACAATATTCATACACAGATAAGGAACAGGGTATACTAAAAAATAACAGATTTAAATTTAGGTAGGTCTTGAACAAAGTGAAGCAGCAAGAAGAGACAGATACTGCAGTGTTAGGCAAAAACTTAACTATGTTTCCCCCCCCTCCTTTTTCTACTACCCCCTCCCCTTATTTCAGTAATAAAGAGAGAGGTATGCCTCCCCCACCCCCCATCATGATAAAATCCTAGCAACATTTCTCTTTAAATAGTATATGGGGAACAAATTTGGAATGTATCATTTTATGCCAAGATATTTAACTAGTGACTTAAGGTTCCCATGGAATAAATAAAGTTATTGGTGAGGAGGGCAGATTTCAAGACATTAAAGTTTATGATCTTATCTTTAGCATGTACTGGAAATACAATATGATATTTTTTGTTGGTATTCATCCTCATCCCAATGCCTGGATTTGTTGTAGATGCGATTTTCTTTGCACAAGGAAACTGCATTATTTCTTCTATTTTGAATAATGTCTTTCAAGTTTAAGAGAGACATGAATTTGGTATTAAGAATGTTTAAAGCATTCATGCAGTGTAAAACAGAGGACCTGGTGGACAAAATTAATTCAATGGAGCCTGCCATATGTGACATAAAACACTGAATAAAACTAACTGATAAACAACAGGTAATCTGCCGGAAAGTAGTTTTGTTATCATTGATGAAAATTACATATAAGTATATGATAAATATATATGTGTCTGTATTCTGCATAATGTCAACATACATAAAAGGGCACCAACTACCTTCCATTGATGGAAAAACCATCAAGTACATATGTGCATTGATATGTATCATATCGCAAGCTGTGTATCATGAATCTTGCCAATATAAAACACAGGTGTATCCCCCCCCCACATACACATGATGTTGGTAAAGCTGAAAGAATTGGTTAACAGGAATAGGAACAGGAACATTGTTTAACAACCAATTAACTGTCACTCGAATGGCACTAATGACTAATTATTAATATTGTAGTGTACCTGTTGCACACAAAAATCTACCTTCTAAGGTCATTATGTTCTGTGTGGTATCAGTTTCATTCAGAACTCTGTTTGGTAACTGAGAGATCACTTTGTTAACCACAAATTATATCCACACAAAAAGGCATTTATGATAGGCTTTGTGTTCATGCCATCATTGTTCTGCAATCTTTACAACCCATAATAGGTGTATTAAAAATTCAATACGGAAGCTTTGCTGCTTACCACATAAAAACCATATAAATTATGCAAGTCTCGATTTTCCCATCCTCCATAATGGACAACATCTTTATGGAAAGTAATTTCTGGGCCATTGAAGACAGAGGGCTCATTCATATCATTCCAAATAAACAGATTAGGTGCACTAGTGTATTCTGAATACTGGAATTTGGATGTCCACCACTTTCGCACTTCAGGGTTGGTAAAATCTGGCCAGCTTGAAGATCCTGCAATAGGAACAAGTTAAATACACTGTACAAAGGGGAAGAATGTTATCAGAGGCATCTTAAAGTCTAAGTACAAGGTACAAAATTTTTGAACTAAAAACTGGTGGTCTTGGAAAATACATAAAACTCTAGTTGTATACAAGCTATTTTACTGACATGGCACAACAAAGGTATATCATCAAAAACTATAAGTACATAGTATATAATTTATACTGGACAAGAAAAAAAGCAATATGATGGTATGGTTAAATTGCAAAGCTGTTTGTCTATCTTATGTAATACTTCTTACCATGCATCCTATGCATGAAGTTACATCATTTGGCAGTGACTGTGTTCAAGAAATGGATCTATGCACAAAGTTTTGGAAACTGGTACATCAAATTTCTTACTTGTAGGCTATCACTTGTTTTTTTCAACTATTATTGTTGAATAATTACATATATGGCTATCTGTGAATTAGGTATTCAACATGTGTTGTTCTGATGTGAGGCATGTACACCTCATGTTCCTTGACAATATCTGGACACTAAAATGGTTAGCAGAGATGGCTACCGGTATCATGTTTTCTTAAACCAATTTAGAGGGGCCCCAAATGGCAGAGTAGTCTAAAGCGCTGTCCGTTACAGATGACTGCCATCTCACCTCTGTCTGCATGGGTTCCAGTCTCAGATTCAGCCAATGTGGACATGTGAGAAAGCATGCTAGTAGCTTCTCGTGGGTCGGTGGTTCTTTCTGGGTTTTTTCCTCCACTATTAATACTGGCCGCCATGTATAGCCTATCTTACAAATGGTGTTAAACCATAATAACAAACAAACAAATTAAACCAATTTAGAGCCAGGCTGCCAATGTAAAAATTTCTAGTGACATAATTTTCTACCGGAACTTTTGTTATGACAGATAAGGTGCAGATAATATTCAACAATGTGGAATGAAATGACTTTGGTAAAACTAATTCTGCATTAAATTTCTAAACAACAAATAATATTTTATTTAAGATCAGTAAAGGCTCCTACATGCCTATGTAGATGGATACTTTATAAGCATTCAAAGCCTCCTTATGATGAGGTATGAAAGAGATAAGTATGTTTGCTATCTTCAGAAGCATTTCAATTGATACTGCAGGTGTCAATAGATGCATGTTCTCTCTCCCCCTCCCCCAACACTCAAATGTAAGGTTATCAACATTCAAGATATAAACAAACAAGGCAGATTAATAGGCTTACTCATATGCAATAAATTCTAGATAAACACCAGATACCATGGAAGAATATCAATATATAATACATGAAATAAAGAGACAATAAGATCAATCAAAAAATAGAATCAAATTCACAGTACACAGTTAAACAGCTTGTAACACTTGACTTTTGACTTTTTATGAATTGGAATAGTTTTCTGCAACAAAGGAACTACAAAACTAAAAGAATCATACTAATATTAAATTGAAATAAACAAATAAATTATAATTAAACTTTTTTTTCAAAACTGGTTTTACTGCTATTCATGACAAACAGAAACAAGGAAGTTACAAGTCACTAAACATTTTGAAATTGTTTTATATGCATAATCATTATTCTTGGACACGATAAAGTCAAGATGTTAAGAAACTGCTGATAGAATGCTGAACATCTTATACTGTATTAATTAAACCAACATTTTCCATTTTTACTTATTTGACTATTGGTAAATATTGAGGAAAACAGATACATAAATCTATAATCTACATCAGAATAAAACCGAAACCTGTGAAAATAACTTCATAATTCCTTCCATCCTTATCATAAAACTGCTGTATTATATTTCAACTGGCACACTGGTTCAGTTTGTGCTAATCAATAATTTGATGTACTGAGTTGATACTGTGTTATACTGGTATGAAAGAACACAGAAAAACTGAATAAAAATACTTTCGCCAAGGATTACACATGTTTGTGGTTGGGTGGGAAGTGCATCATGTTTTCATACATGCCAACCCTTGACAAGGAAAAAGCACAATCCAAGTGGTCAAAAAGTGTAATCCAGGCAGAAATAGCGTAATCCACACATAACATGCTAAAATTTCAATGAACAATGATTTATTTGCCACTCTCATCTTTAAACATCCTTTACTGCTTCAAGTTTTCATATGCAGCCCTTTTAGCTTTACACACAGACAGTGACTAGAATCCATCTGAAGACTTTAAGCGCCAAATATTAAAATTCTTTCCACACGGCCTGTAATAGATGTCACATGATGCTGCCATCATGTCTTCATATTTGGAGGATTGTTATTTTTAGTTTCATTTATTTTTTGCCTTTTCCTAATCCATATGTGAAATTATTTGAAAGGAGATATTTTTGCTCTTATATATGCATCGACTAAATAAAATAATACTTTTTAGCGCCAAATACTTTTAGACTGTTCTAATTCATATTTAGTGTAAAACCAAAGAATCAAATTAAAGGCAAGTCTGTTCTCTCCTCACTAAGCCATACAGCTGCTATAAATAGAAAATGAGGTCAAAAGTAGAACCAAAATGTTTCTTGTAAAAGGATTGTTGCTATAAATAGAAGAATATGATACTATAAAGAATGTGGACTTGCGTGCACAAACTCTTATATTGTAGTTAAGTAGAAGCTGTCTTTTCTAAAATAAGGTCTGTGAGATTAATAAAATGTTAAAAAAAATGATAAAACAAATAATTGATTTTTTGGGAAGGTGGATATACTGAAAGGCTTAAACCATATACGTTTACGCTTAAGGCATAATTTAGTGGAAAAGAAAAACAATGATTATGCCAAAAGCATAATGGTTGGCATGTATGTGTTTTGGGTTTGTCTCACTTTATTAGGCCCTTTTTTACCCATGGGAAGACTTTGGACTGGACCAAATCTTGGAAGGGGACACTAACTGACTTGCACTGTTATGGCCTCTAATTGAGCTGTAAATAATACTGGTGGTCTTACAAACCCTTTTCAGAAAGACACTAATTATGGCCATACACAATTACAACTGATAAATTTTAATACCAGAAAAGAAAAGAACTAAGAAATTTGAAATAAATTCTTCTGAAAAACACTTTCAAAATATAAAAACATCTATTGAAAAAGCATAAACAGGTTTCCTGTCAGTTTTCTGTTTTGATTTTGTCTCAATGTTAAAAATGGCAAGTTTTGGTTGACTTGCTGAGGACCAGCTATGAACACTCAGACTTAGAATCATCCACAAGTGACCTACTGAAAATGTCTATTCTGTAATGGTCTTACCTGGCCAACACCAGCCTTCATACTCCGCACCATTATTAGTCTTGACCATCAGATCCTTGCTCTTGGCTTCGCTGTAAACTTTAAAGTTGTCATCCCTCTTCAGGTGAGGATCTACAATGGTCACCATCCTACGACCCTTAGCACCAAGATGTTTCAGCATGTCAACAGGATTTGGGAACTTGTCATTGGCCCAGGTGAAGTATCTGACAAGATAAGAGTATTTTTTGTATACTTGCAGGATTAGGAATCATTGTTAATGGAGAAAACAAGACGAATGGCTGAGCGATTTGCTTATGTGAATAAACCTTCGCCTTTCCTGCATCCAACTCCAAGTCATATTCATAATGCTCTGCCCAACACTACATCCAGCCTAGTCAAAGCAAGCAATAACTCAAATGCAAAAAGTGCATTACGACAGTCATTTGTCAATATGCATAATTTCTGATAATGACCATAATAAGAACCATCTTTTCATTATAAAAAACTGCAGGACTAGTTACATTCACATCATTCCGCCACAGACTGCATTCAGCTCAACAATTTAAACGGTAAAATCTCTGACAAAAACTATCAGACAGTAGTTTTTCAATATGCACAACTTTAAATAATGACCGAAATTTGCAGCTTAATGGTGAGCCACTGAAAACCAAGACCAGATGTATTCACAAGATTCTGCTGTTAGGATGCAAGTAAAAAAGGGCAACATAATAAAATCATAAAAATAAAATCATATGAGAATAGTGATTTGTTGCTTTGTGCATGTTCTGATAATAACATTTTCAAATTCCATTGTAGATTCAATGAAATCTCTGGGTCTGATTGTGTCTACAAGATTCTGCCATAGACTACATCCAGCTGCAAGTGCAAAGGACAACAACTTGTACATAAAATTACCAACCAGCAATTTGTTGACTTGTGAAGCAATTTGTTGACTTGTGAATCTACTGACGATAACCATCATGCATACAGAGTTTCAGAGTGATCCATAAAAAACAATTAAGTAAATTCACAGTGCATTCATCTCAGGATAAAAATCATAGTAAGTAACAGAAAAATGGAAAGTGATTTGTTGAAATGTGCATATTAATACGGTGATTTGATTTTTATACATGCCAAGTTTTATGGCAATCCAATGAAAATTTTAAGATTAGTTGCATTCCCAACAGTGAGTCATACACTGCCGCATTCAGCTGTAAGTCATAAATGGCATATGAAATATATACAAAGTAGTTAGTTAATAAGCATATCTTCGAACTGACGATAATATTTAGCCAGTTTAATTGCATTCTTTTGAAAACATAAGGACATGAGGATTATTTCTATGACACTTTACCTCCTTCAAATTCCATTATGAAAAATATGTTCATTCATTTGGAAGCAAATGCTTTTAAACAGTGTAGTGTGATATTTGTTTAAAATGATGTATCAGATCATTGCTAAATCATACCTTTTCCCATCAGTGTGTTCAATATCCAGCCAAATGACATCAAGAGGGATATCTACCTTGTCAAAATTTGCATCGACACTGAAAAAATAAGTACAAAATTCAGTGAAATCAGACAAGAGGTTTATTATGAATATGAAATGTAGATCATAAAATAAAAAAGCATTACAAGAGATAACTGATGTTCTACTAAAAGAAAAAAACTTTCTGGAATCCAGAGAAAAAAACATGTTCCTTCTTTTAGTGTGAATGTTGAAACCATCTCTGACATTCTTGACTGATATGATTTTACGGTACTGGCCATACGGGAGATAAGACTTGTACCATTTTCATATAGGGCTAGCTTTATTAAATTGACCAAAATGAATGTACAGACGGACATTGTAAAAACAATGTCTAACATCAGGTGGACACCAAATGATGAGAATAGATAAACACTGCAACCATTTGAAGGATTCAGTATAGGATTTGGTCTGATTAACTGTATAATGAAGAACTTGGGGGAGACAATGGATAAATTTTGTTATCGATTTTCTAAGATAAACTGTTGTAAAAAAATATAAATATTAAATAAATCATGAGTATAAGGATTACATAAAAAAATTCACAATAGTTAATTCTGAAAACTGTTAAATAGTTGCTTGTGAATAATAACCGCAGAGTGGGTTTTGTTAACCAGTCATTGACATACTTTTCAGTCACAAGATTTTAAACCAATTATTGCTTTTGTACTATTCTGTCACAAGATTATGACATATATTCAGCAGATTCAACACAAATGGTTCATAATCAAGCAGATTCAACACAAATGGTCATTAATCAAGCAGATTCAATGCAAATGGTTCATAATCAAGCAGATTCAACACAAATGGTTCATAATCAAGCAGATTCAACACAAATGGTCGTTAATCAAGCAGATTCAACACAAATGGTCATTAATCAAGCAGATTCAACACAAATGGTTCATAATCAAGCAGATTCAAAACAAATGGCTCATAATCAAGCAGATTCAATGCAAATGGTTCATAATCAAGCAGATTCAACACAAATGGTTCATAATCAAGCAGATTCAACACAAATGGTCAATAATCAAGCAGATTCAACACAAATGGGCGTTAATCAAGCAGATTCAACACAAATGGTTCATAATCAAGCAGATTCAATGCAAATGGTTCATAATCAAGCAGATTCAACACAAATGGTTCATAATCAAGCAGATTCAAAACAAATGGCTCATAATCATGCAGATTCAATGCAAATGGTTCATAATCAAGCAGATTCAAAACAAATGGTTCATAATCAAGCAGATTCAATGCAAATGGTTCATAATCAAGCAGATTCAATGCAAATGGTCGTTAATCGAGCAGAAATGGTTAATAATCAAGCAGATTCAACACAAAAGGTTCATAATCAAGCAGATTCAACACAAATGGTTCATAATCAAGCAGCTTCAATGCAAATGGTTCATAATCAAGCAGATTCAATGCAAATGGTTTATGATCAAGCAGATTCAATGCAAATGGTCCATAATCAAGCAGATTCAACACAAATGGTCATTAATCGAGCAGATTCAACACAAATGGTCGTTAATCAAGCAGATTCAATGCAAATGGTTCATAATCAAGCAGATTCAAAGCAAATGGTCCATAATCAAGCAGATTCAAAGCAAATGGTCCATAATCAAGCAGATTGAATGCAAATGGTCCATAATCAATGTCAGGGGAAATGGGCTTCACAATATTGTTATTGGATTTTGGTGAGGTTTTCTCTTTGATGGTTATGACCATAGGAAAATGTCACACTCATAACTTGGTAAAAATGGGCTAAGTATAGCTTTTGTGGCCTCGCACACAAAGAGAAATGAACCTTGCACAAAATAGGATACTTGGTGAGGTCCAAAAAGTTGTGACAGTACATGTATCACTTCCTTTATAACAAGGCATTTCGTCTACTTTATAAAAGTTTCAACTGCATGTTTAAATTGCAGTACAATTAGAAAGCAAATTTTTTAGTAAATTATGTTTCTCCGAGAATACTTACCCGATCGCATTACTTTAGGATATAAGCCTGCTACCTCGCGAATCCAGCCCTACCAAAAGATGAAAATTCGTCTTTTCTGTCTACGTCATATAGACAAAGGGCAATAACTCTTGCCCCTTACCTCCCCTAGCCACCCACTAGGTGTCGCCAGTTTTTAAGCTGAGCGGTATATAATATACGAGGATGCTCGCATGGCGGGGTGGTTGGGAGGGTTTCTTAGTAATGTGATCGGGTAAGTATTCTCGGAGAAACATAATTTACTAAAAAAATTTGCTTTCTCCTTTGAATACATTCCCCGATCACATTACTTTAGGAGAATAGGTAATAGGAGAAAATGCGGAGCATCCGACCTCCACCCCAGGTATCCTCTAGGGAATGATGGCTGGATTCCCCATTTGAACGATAACCAGGTCTCCTAATTTTAATCAGCAACACAGCCCAGGGTCACGTGATATGTGACCCCTTTATACGGTTAAGAAGATAGTTATTGAAATCTTCTTACCTACAAAAAATTATCTGGCGAATCCAGCGAAGCTAATAGGCTGTGCTGATTGTTGTACATGGGTCTGGTGGGCATCTGGGCTGCCAACACCGGACCTACTAGAATCAAGGTTTGCCTCTGCGAGGACAAATCTTGAAGATAAAACTGGAGAAGGTTGACTCTGCATGCCAGCCAACAGCTTCTATGAGGTGACTCTGATCTTGTGAATCCTCAGAGTACGCAGAGCGTATAACCCACTTCAGCCATGAAGCAAGGGCTTGAATGGTGATATCTCATGTCTCAGCTATCACCAGAAAAAAGAGGTGCTTGTATGTGACCTGACTCACCTCTATGCATTTAAATGGTGCTAGTGTGCACAAACAGGATCTTGCATTGCTGCTGATCCTGACTTATCTATAAAAGAAAGCGAGCTAATGACAACTCGTTGATTGCCAATGGATGGTAACCTATTTTTGGGCTACGAAGCCTGGCTGCGTCAAGAGGTCCACCGAACCATCTGATCTGAATCGAAGATAGTTCGGGTCACTAGAAAGGACCTGTAACTCACTCACCCTGCATGCTGAAGCTAAAACTATCAAGAAACCCAATTTGTATGATAGCAGCTTTAACGAATTGTGGGTTAAAAACTCAATACTGTCTGAATTGAGTCATGTTAAAACCCAGGACAGATTCCATTTGGAAACAGGGTGAGGGATATTAGTCGATTGAACTCTAAAGTGGCTAAAAGATCTGACAGATCTTTGTCATGGCTGATATCACATGTACCATAATGGTGGAATGTGTCTGATATCATGGAGCGGTAGCATTTGATAATAATTTGGGCCAGCTGTTTCTCCTCGAAAAGCCAGAGAAAAAAGTCGACCAGTTGAGGGATTGTGACACTCAGAGGAACAATGTTAATGAAATGGTACCAGTCCCTGAAAACATGCAACTTTCCCTCGTAAGCCTTCAGAGCGTAGGGCCTTCTTGCTCTCAAGATTCTCTCCACAATTGAAGATTTAAATTGTCTTGCAAGGCTGTCTGGACAAGAGTCAAGCTTGAAGATAAAGACGGTCTGGACAGGGGTGGAACACCCATGGCCGCAGTTGCTTAAGATTTGGGCAGACTGTAATCTTCCTGGGTAGATCTATCGCCAGATCGGAGACCCAGGAGTTGTTCCATCTGAGAGGGGCAATCAGAATCATCTGACAGTTATGACTCCTTAACCTCTGGATTATTTACATTACCAAGACCATGGGAGGGTAAGAGAATGACCACAACCCTTCACAGCTGATTGACCGAGCATCCACGGCCCAAGCTTCTGGGTCTGGAACCTGCGAGATGAAGGTGGACAACTTGCGAATCCACCTTGTTGCAAAAGATCGATAATTGGACGTCCCCAAAGTGTGCCGATTGGAAGAAAGCCCGATTGATGGAGTGACCATTCCGTGTGAATGACTGGATAGAGTGTCAGCCAGGACATTGAGTCTGCCAGGAATATGTCTGATGTGTACATTGAGGTGGAGATTGTCGTACCAATGTAGAAACTGCCAGATCAGATTGCACAGGTCTGGTGATTGGTGCCCCCTTGTTTTGAGGAGGCAAGGCACCACCACAAAGTTGTCTGACATAAGGAGGTCAGTTTGCAATATGAGTTGATCCTGCCAGAAATGAAAGGCATTGATGACAGCTGTTATTTCTGAAAGTTTGATGTGGAGAGGGCTCGCCCCTGGCACCCTAGTGCCGCCGACAGTATCGAAGTCCGGCAACAGGTGGGTACCCCAACCGCAGGTATCAGCGGCGGAACATACCGTTATCTCCGCCTGGGGTATCTCCAGAGTAATCCCTGTGGACAGCCCACAGGGGTTGTGCCACTGACTCAAGAATAATTATATCTCTGGCGTGAGCATGATTGTGGGATCGAAGGGACTTAAAAAGGGCGCCATTACAATAGTAATGTCCTTTGTAAAGGGCGCATAAAAAACCAGCTGAGCGGGATCAAGTCCGCTGCCACATTTAATAATCCGAGGAGCTGCAACTCTCTCGCTGATATGCACATCCTGTTGGAAACGGACTCTACGAGTGCAATTATCTGGATGATCGCAAACTCGAGGAAGCCTTACCAGATTCAGATTGGAGAGAAACTCCACACCCAGATGGACCAAAACTCTGGGCTGGACAGAGATAGGACTTTATCCATTTCACGAGAAAGCCTATATGATGTAAAGTCATATAAGATCGTGTATGCCTTTGAACAGAGTAGTACTTAACATATGTTTCTGGAGGATGTCGTCCAAGTATACTGCCGACGCTATAGATGAAGTCGAGCGGAACAGGGTGACGACGTAATCCATACATGCCAACCCTTGACGAAGAAAAAGTGTAATCCAAGTGGTCAAAAAGAGGAATCGAAGCAGAAAAAGAGTAATCCACATATAACATACTACAATTACAATTAACAATGATTTATTTGCTTTTCTCGTCTTTTATCATTCATTAATGGTTCAAGTGTTCATATGTAGCACTTTTAGCTTTAGAAAGCAACAGATTGTCATGTTGCATTTCAAAACATTTTGTACCAGCTGAGGCCATGAATGTTTTGCATACCAGTAGAGCACTCAGTACTGGGTTACTTAGCCTGGACCTGAATTCAGTTTTATTTTTGTTAACAACACTGAACAATCTCTCACAGTCAGCATTAGAATGATAAAGAACCAATATTCCTTTCATAACCTGACAAAGAAGAGGAAATTTATTTCTTCCAGTGATAGAGTCTTTTAGCTGGGAAATAAGGTGCCATTGCACATCAACTCTATCTGCATTAAGTATATTGTCAGGTAGAATCCCAACTTGATACTTCAGGAATTCTTCTTCCAGATGATCCAAGTTAGACAAGGGTGGCAATAGAAAGGGATATCTCTTGACAAAGAATCTAACACTTTTGAAGCTTTTTGACTGTCTTTCATTTACATAAGCAACTGAAGCATTTAACTCTGTAAATAACACCTCAGCACTTATAGTATTCAAGTCTGCACTTGAGCTCTGCTGTAAATAAGAAGTTACCTTAGTATTAAAGTTCGTAAGGCGAGCTAATTCGATGTGTTTCCTTGTTTTCATGTGTTTTTCCACATCAAATTTACCACCATGACCAATGCTAAAATCGTTTCTGCACAGTCTGCAATGAGCATGATGCTGTCCTAGAATGGAACGCTCTTTATGCCATTCATATATTCATCTTTGAATCTTTGGAGGACTCGTTGTTTTGCTTTTTTTCTGATACATCTGCGAAATTCTTGGGGAACAAAATGTGCTCTAACATACACAAAGACTAGAATCCATCTTAACATCTGAAGCCATTTAGCGCCAACGATTAGACGTCACGTGATGATGCCCTCGTCGTGTTTGGAGGATTGATTACATTTTGCTTTGTTTATTATTGACTTTTTCTAACCCATCTGTGAAATTATTTAAGAGATATTTTTTGCACTCATAAAAGCATTGAGAATTTTTTAATACTTTTTAGCGCAAAAAAACTTTTAGATTGGTTCTGCACTATACAAAATTAGAACAAAAAGTATGTGCATAATGATTTAAACAAAATAGAAACCAGTCTGTTCTCTCCTCACTAAGCCGCTATAAATAGAATACGAGGTCGAAAGTTTGAAAGTATCTTAGTAACATGATAGTTGCTATAAATAGAACATGAATATTAGGAAAGTCCACGGACAAGTATACTCGTATATCGTAGTTATGTAGAAGCGGGGTATTTTTTAATTAAAAATAAAACAGTATGTAAAAAATAAAGTAATGCTAATAAAAACGAAAAAAAATTTTTTTTTTTGCAAGATGGATATATCGAAAAAGCATAATCTATAAACGTTAATGCGTAACGCGTAATTTAGTGGGAAAAAGCGTAATGATTACGCCAAAAGCGTAATGGTTGGCATGTATGCGTAATCCATAACCTTGGTACAAGCCCAAGGGCTGAAGTTGAGGCCAAAAGGTATATTTCGCGATGAGAAAACGGAACAAATGGAAAAATAATTATTCTGAATGCCACTTTAAAGAATTAAGAATTATTAATGTAAGTTCCCTTGAGACAAGTCTATTCTTATCACAAAACCTTTTAAAAATTAATATTATGTTAAAATAAAAATATCAAATACTTTGAATTTACATGTAGCTTTCTTACTTCTTTTTCTTATCCATACATATCGTTCTCACAAATATAATCCCCTCTTTAAATGCCACACCTCTATAAGAGAGGAATTGTTGTATTCTGATAACCATCCCACTGATTTTGAGGCTTTACCCAACAGTAACTGCACTGCTAAGTAAAGTGGCAGCACATTATAGTACTGTGATTGTGATTCTTAAAAGTTGTATGTGCCATCCTGGTACAGCCTAGTTCTTCTTTTATGGGGATCTCTGACATTTTTATTGTTCCAATGGTACAGGTTTAACATAAGCTGACATCAAATGAAGAGACAGCTTAACAGAGTAAATGACCACAGATGGGCATAGTAACCATAAGGTGTAACATCAAGCTTAAATGAGATGAAGGGACAGCTATTATAACCATACGATCTGACACTAAATGAATGGAAAGATGGACACTCCACAACTGTAACACCAAGTAAATGGACAGCCTGCCATTAGAAACCCTAAGGTTCCAAGTAAAAAGTATATAAAAAAAATACATTTCATTTATTTGGATTTATTAAACCATGGCAATCTACACTTACTTTTTCACATCTTCTTCATCATTGTAATTCCAACGGCACTGGTGATAAGAAATGGCAAATAACTGAAATATAAAAAAATTCCTTAACTTCACTAAATAAAACTAAGTGTTTGATGCTGAAGTACTTAAAACAACAGCATCCAAATAAGAATAAGAATGAAAACAGCTATTATAAACTTCAGAGGTAAATATATATATATATTTCTAGGTATGTGTCTGTGTAGGATTTTTAACATAGCTTAAAAAATGTATTAGTCATATTGCTACAATGTCTGCAGTGTGGCAGTTTATTGTGATGTCTAGCACCTGGGCATCATGCCACAGGCATGTAGCATGATGTCCCAGCAATTCACATTATCCTGACACATGGCCTATTAGTCTTAACACTAACTTCTTAATGCTGAGTGCCAAGCAAGGCAGCAGTTAGTACCATTTTTGTAAGTCATTGGTATGACTCATCCAGGGATTGAACCCATGACCTCCCACATCTGAGGCAAATGCTCTAACCACTAGCCAACCAATGCAGTAAGTTTTTAAGTAACAAGATGGAAGAAGAAAACAACAAGAATGGCTAATTCTTTGTGAAATAAACCTTAATCGATATAAATAGCGTGTGTGTGTCATTAATCGATATAAATAGCGTGTGTGAGTGTCATTAATCGATATAAATAGCGTGTGTGAGTGTCATTGTGTGTGAATTTCTGCACCAATCATAGTTACAACAACTTCTTTGATGCTGCAATGGAAATCAAAATGTGATGCTATATGTCTTCACAAGAGTGACAACATGGAACTGTAAGTGTACAAAATGCTACAGTCTGACTTCTGTTTAAACCGACTTACTGGAGGGAGAAAAGTGGTGCCAGTAAGCTGGGCATATTGGTAGAAAACATCCTTGACAGAGGGTCCCAGCATGATAAAGACATCAATTACACCACTCTCTGACATCCAATGGGTGTCAACTTGTGGCATCTCCATCCCCTTGACCAAATCTGCCATCTTGGAAAAAAAGTTCTAAAAGATAGAAGTTTGCAAATTTACCCATAATGAAGATAAAATCATGAATAACACAATTTTAATCCAGGCAATGATAGACAATATATTTTCTGATACCAAAAGAACTTTCATGATCATTTATAGTATTCCCTATTCCATGGCATCTCATTGAAGATGTAAATACAATCTTTATTCTACATATTCTTCCTTAATATTTTTTGAAAATTCAGCATGTTGTATTCTCTTGATATCACTCCAATACCAGCTTCAGCCTGTACACACTAAGTGCTCATTCTTAGGAAATTAATCCTCAGCTTTCTGTTGAAAAAAATAGTGACGGTGCAGTTTTAAAATCGTATATAGCCATTACTTTAAGTGTTCCCTGCCAAAGTGTTATTGGTACTGGTGTTGAGAAATATCCTCTGGAAATCAAAACCTTAGGCACAGTCTGATTACAAGTCTAGAAATTTATGTTACAGATATACCGAAGAAATCTGGGCAAAGCTAAATCTTATGGAAGCTATCTCCTTCAATTAGATATCCTGCTAGTCACATGTTAATCAACGAGTCCTAGAGTGTATCCATTACCTACCTTGTCGGCAACATTGGAGCCAATGTCAATCCATGTTTCTGCAGCATTGTTCCAGTAGATACCAACAGTCCTCTCGGTACTTTGGAAAGACAGGGCATTGAATTAAATGTATTAAAAAAATCTAATATTAAAACTGGATCAAAGATTAAAACATGTAAATCTATTCTGCAAACAAATATATTTGACACTGTGATTAAGATCATAATTGTTCCCTTTTTCAGCGAAAAACATGGAAAAAATTGCATCTGTTAGTTTATGTTTAAAATTTTGAAATCTATGATCAGTATAGATGCTATGGCAAAATTTGTAAAACATCATTTTCATGCTCTGAACCATAAATAAAAAAAGTGCAATGTTGTACTGAGTTTTTCATTCAGGCCGACATGTCTTAATATGAAGGAAAAAAAAACTTTCTTCACATGCCACACAATAAAAGGATGCATGACAATAAAAACAAAATAAATGTTGAAAGAAAATTATAAATGATTAAAACCAGAGGGTCGATTAAGACTGTTGTAATTATTATATTGTTCAACTGTATTACATGTAAATACAGTATTAAATATATATTTTAACTGGAACTACAGAGTCATTATCTACCTACATGTTATTGTGTATATATCTGGTATTTTAGCTACTGTATTTAGCTACGGTCCGTTATGTGGAAACGCCTCTGAAAAATGGAACAAGCTCAGGGACATAATAAGAGAAACAGCTATGGCAACCATGGGTCCAAAGAAGCGAATACATCAAGACTGGTTTGATGAGAACAACGCTGCCATTGAAGATCTGCTTGCCAGAAAAAATAAAGCTTTTATGGACTGGCAGAATGACACAAACTCCATCCCCAAAAAAGATCGCTTCAAATCCTATCAGGCTGAGGCTCAGAGAGAAATCCGCAAGATGCATGACCAATGGTGGGAAAAGAAAGCTGAGGAAGTGCAAAGCTATGCCGACACTAACAACTCCAAAGAGTTCTACAACGCCATCAAGTCAATTTTCAGCCACACAAAGTCAAGCTCTACGCCCTTACTTGCTGCAGATGGCAGTACAGTAATAAAAGACAAGAATGGCATCAAGGAAAGATGGAAAGAGCACTTTAATCAGCTCCTAAACCTGCCCTCATCAGTCAGCCGATCTGTTCTTGACCAAATACCCCAACAGCCAATGCTCAACCAACTGGATATTCCGCCAAAGATGGAGGAATTGAGAAGGGCCATTAAACAAACAAACTGTGGCAAGGCACCTGGAAAGGATGGTATCCCAGCGGAGGTGTACAAGACTCTCAGTAAGCAGTCTCTGGAGGCATTCTATGACGTGCTAATCAGCATCTGGATGGAAGAAGAGATGCCAGACGACCTCCGTGATGCATCAATTGTGACCCTCTATAAAAACAAAGGCACACGTATGGACTGCAGTAACTACAGAGGCATCTCCCTGCTTTCCGTTGCTGGAAAAATACTTGCTCGCATCTTGCTCAACAGGCTTATTGCAGCAGTGTCAGAAAATAACCTCCCCGAGCCTCAGTGTGGTTTTCGCCCAGACCGCAGCACAGTTGACATGATGTTCGCAGTGAGACAAGTCCAAGAGAAGTGCCTTGAGCAGAACATGAATCTATATGCTGTCTTCGTGGATCTGACAAAGGCTTTCGATACAGTCAACAGAGATGCACTGTGGGTAGTACTCAAGAAACTTGGTTGTCCTCAAAAGTTTACCAACCTCATCCGGCTCCTCCACATTGACATGAATGGAGAGATTCTCTCAGATGGTGAACCCTCAGAGAAATTCCCCATATCTAATGGTGTCAAACAGGGTTGTGTACTCGCTCCAGTACTATTCAACCTCTTCTTCACACAGGTACTACTCCATGCCATACGGGACATTGACACTGGCATCTACATTAGGTATCGCCTGGATGGATCAGTGTTTGATCTCCGTCGACTAGCTGCAAAAACCAAGACACTAGAAAGACTCATCATTGATGCACTCTTTGCAGATGACTGCGCCCTCATGGCCCATGAAGAGACTCACCTACAAGCAATCGTGGACAGATTCTCTGAAGCCTCCAACCTATTTGGACTCACAATTAGTCTAGGAAAGACAGAAGTCATCTTCCAGCCGGCCCCAAACACTGTCCATTTGCAACCCTGTATCACCATTGGCGACACGCAGCTGAAGAATGTGGACAGTTTCAAATACCTTGGCAGCACAATATCTAGTGATGGCTCTCTGGACAAAGAGATCACTGCGAGGACCCAAAAAGCCAGTCAAGCACTAGGACGACTCCGAACCAAGGTCTTGCAGCACAAGGACATACGTCTGTCAACAAAGCTAAAGGTGTACAATGCAGTTGTCCTCACGTCTCTATTATATGGCTGTGAAACGTAGACACTCTACAGAAGGCACATCAGACAGTTAGAACAATTCCACCAGCGCTCCCTGAGATCCATCATGCGGATCAAGTGGCAGGACCGAATCACCAACCTGGAAGTCCTTGATAGAGCCAACACAACAAGCATCGAAGCCAAATTAATCCAGGCCCAGCTTCGATGGACTGGCCATGTCATCCGCATGGATCAAAGCAGAATCCCAAAGCAGTTGTTCTATGGCGAGCTATTCCTGGGGAACCGAAACCAAGGCCGCCCTCACAAGAGGTACAAAGACAACCTCAAGACAAACAAGTGGGCAGACCTTCATCCACGCCAGCTCGAGCTCGCTGCCTCAGACAGAAAGCATTGGCGAGCCCTGACCAGAAAAGCCTGTTCCTCCTTTGAGGCTGACCGTCGCCAGCGTCTTGCTGCATCCCGTGAGAGACGCCACAGAAATGTATCCCAGATACCAACAACCACCGGTGTCCCATGCCCCACCTGCAATCGCATGTGTGTATCGGAATTTGGACTCCGGAGTCACATGCGCGTCCATCGTTGAAAGAAAGTGCACAACTTGTCTTCCTCGACTCGAGAGACTACCAAGAAGAAGAAGAATGGTACTGGAACTGGAATCAGCACACAAACTATAGGACATTAAAGGCTAAAGAATAAAAAGAACATTATTTTCTATCATATTAAACTAGTGTTAATTAACTGAAAAGAAATGATTAATGTTCTTTTGCTATTATTTTTTAAACGATTCTTCTTATAATCTCATTGAAAAGCTATTATTATTGTCCACCTCTAAAAAAACAATTTTAATGGGTGAAAGTCACAGGTTATGAGTAACCTTGGCCAGAAGTACACAGTTCATGCATCAACAATTACCTTAATTAATCAATACAGGTGTACCATCTTCAAATAAAAAGCATTTCTTTCTTCTTTTTCCTGGAGAAAATTCAGAATATTCCGCTTTCCTATTTAACATGATTAGAAGTTGAATTTTTACGAAGACTAGATTCAGAAACAGCGGTAACTGTTTGAAAAATCCAATATGGCAGGCATGGTAGCCTCGATTTTGAATGAACCAATTGTATTGTAGAACTGTATTCTTATATACATGCGAAGCATTTATATCAAAATAGAACAGAGTGGCTGTTTTAAACTGAAAGTATGGGACAAATAGGGAAAAAGCAAGACAATTGGCAGATATGTTAAACCACACAATTCAAAAAACAATATATAAGCAATAGGTCTCTACCTTTAATACTTTCTCAAAAAGTAAAAATCCAACTTTGGTTTAAACATTCCCTTTCAATCCAAATGAGTAAAAATAAAAGGAAATGGTGAATAGAAGCATTGATTGCAAAACAGCCATCTGCAACCATAAATCTAAAAATGATGAGAAAACTTATGCAAAGTGAAGAGAATGCAAACTGGGCACAAACAAAATAAATTTAAAATGTAAATCAAGCACAAATAAAATAAAATTAACTCACAAAGTACAAATGAAATAATGTTCAAAACCAAATTAAGTACAAATGAAATAATGTTCAAAACCAAATTAAGTACAAATGAAATAATATTCAAAACCAAATTAAGTACAAATGAAATAATATTCAAAACCAAATTAAGTACAAATGAAATAATGTTCAAAACCAAATTAAGTACAAATGAAATAATGTTCAAAACCAAATTAAGTACAAATGAAATAATATTCAAAACCAAATTAAGTACAAATGAAATAATATTCAAAACCAAATTAAGTACAAATGAAATAATATTCAAAACCAAATTAAGTACAAATGAAATAATGTTCAAAACCAAATTAAGTACAAATGAAATAATATTCAAAACCAAATTAAGTACAAATGAAATAATGTTCAAAACTAAATTAAGTACAAATGAAAGCAAATTTTGTAGTAAATTATGTTTCTCCGAGAATACTTACCCAATCACATTACTTTAGGGATATTAGCCTGCTACCTCGCGAATCCAGCCCTACCAAAAGGCGAAAATTCGTCTTTCCTGTCTATGTCATATAGACAAAGGGCAATAACTCTTGCCTCTTACCTCCCCTTGCTACCCGCTAGGTGTCGCTGTTTCTTTAGTTTTTAAGCTGAGTGGTATATAAAACACGAGGATGCTCGCATGGCGGGGTGGTTGGGAGGGTTTCTTAGTAATGTGATTGGGTAAGTATTCTCGGAGAAACATAATTTACTACAAAATTTGCTTTCTCCTTTGAATACGTTCCCCAATCACATTACTTTAGGAGAATAAGTAATAGGAGGAGGGAATGCGGAGCATCCGACCTCCACCCCAGGTATCCTCTAGGGAATGATGGTTGGATTCCCCATGTGAATGATAACCCGGTCTCCTAATTTTCAATCAGCAACACAGCCCAGGGTCACGTGATATGTGACCCCTTTATACGGTTAAGAAGATAGTTATTGAAATCTTCTTACCTACGAAAATTTATCTGGCGAATCCAGCGAAGCTAATAGGCTGTGCTGATTGTTGCACATGGGTCTGGTGGGCGTCTGGGCAGCCCAACACCGGACCTACTAGAATCAATGTTTGCCTCTGCGAGTACAAACTTGAAGATAAAACTGTAGAAGGTTGACTCTGCATGTCAGCCAACAGCTTCTATAAGGTGACTGATTTGCGAATTCTCAGAGTACGCCGAGCGTATAACCCACTACAGCCATGACGCAAGGGCTTGAATGGTGATATCTCATATCCCAGCTTTCACCAGAAGAAAGAGGTGCTTGTATGTGACCTGACTCACCTCTATGCATTGAAATGGTGCTAGAGTGCACAAACAGGATCTTACATGGCTGTTGATCCTGACTTATCTATAAAGAAAGCGAGCTAATGACGACTCGTTGATCGCCAATGTATGGTAATCTATTTTGGACTACGAAGCCTGGCTGCGTCAAGAGGACCATCAAACCCTCTGATCGGAACGGAAGAGAGTTCGGGTCACTAGAAAGGACATGTAACTCGCTCACCCTGCATGCTGAAGCTAGGACTACCAAGAAACCCAATTTGTATGATAGTAGCTTTAACTAATCGTGGGTTAAAGACTCAATACTGTCTGAATTGAGTCATGTTAAAACCCAGGACAGATTCCATTTGGAAACAGGGTGAGGGATATAAGTCGATTGAATTTTTAAAATGTCTAAAAGATCTGACAAATCTTTGTCATGGCTGATAGCACATGTACCAGAATGGCGGAATGTGTCTGATATCATGGAGCGGTAGCATTTGAGAATAACTGGAGCCAGCTGTTTCTCCTCGAAAAGCCAGAGAAAAGTTGGCCAGTTGAGGGATTGTGACACTCAGAGGAACAATGTGAATGATATGGTACCAGTCTCTGAAAACATGCCACTTGCCCTCGTAAACCTTCAGATTAGAGGGCCTTCTTGCTCTCGAGATTCTCTCCGCAATCAAAGATTTAAATTGTTTGTCTTGCAAGGCTGTTTGGACAAGAGCCAAGCTTGAACATAAAGACGGTCCGGACAGGGGTGAAACACCCCTGGCCGCGGTTGCTTGTGAATACTTGTGCTGACTGTAATCTTCCTGGGTAGATCTATCGCCTAGATTGAGTAGATCGGAGACCCAGGAGTTGTTCCATCTGAGAGGGGCAATCAGAACCATCTGACAGTTCTGACCACTTAACTTCTGGATTAATTTCAGTACCAAGACCGTGGGAGGGTAGGAGAATGACCACAACCCTTCCCAGGTGATTGATCGAGCATCCACGACCCAAGCTTCTGGGTCTGGAACCTGTGAGATGAAAGGTGGAGAACTTGCGATTCCACCTTGTTGCAAAAGATCAATCATCGGACGTCCCCAAAGTGTGTCAATTGGAAGAAAGTCCGATTGATGGAGTGACCATTCTGTGTGAATGACTAGATAGAGTGTCAGCCAAGACATTGAGTCTGCCAAGAATGTGTCTGAATTGTACATTGAGGTGGAGATTGTCGAACCAATGTAGAAAGTGCCAGTTCAGAATGCACAGGTCTGGTGATTGGTGTCTCCTTGTTTTGAGGCAAGGCACCACCACAATGTTGTCTGACATAATGAGGGCAGTTTGTAATAAGAGTTGATCCTGCCCGAAATGAAAGGCATTGATGACAGCCATTATTTCTGAAAGGTTGATGTGGAAAGGGGCTCGCCCCTGGCACCCACGTGCGGCTGACAGTATCGAAGTCCGGCAACAGGTGGGCACCCCAACCGTAGGTATTAGTGGCGGAACATACCGTTATCCCCGCTTGGGGTATCTCCAGAGTAATCCCTGTGGACAGCCTACAGGGGTTGTGCCATTGACTCAAGAATGATCGTATCTCTGGCGTGAGCATGACTGTTTTCTGGGATCGAAGGGACTTGAAAAGGGCACAATTACGCTAGCAACGTCCTTTGTAAAGGGCGCATAAAAGGACAGCTGAGCGGGATCAAGTCTGCTGCCGCATTGAATAATCTGAGGATCTGCAACTCTCTCGCTAAAATGCGCATCCTGTCGGAAACGGACTCTATGAGTGCAATTATCTGGATGATCGCAAACTCGAGGAAGCCTTACCAGATTCAGATCGGGAGAAACTCCACACCCAGATGGACCAAAATCCAGATTGGACAGAGATCAGACTTTATCCAGTTCACGAGAAAGCCTATATGATGTAAAGTGATATAAGATCGTTTCTGCCTTTGAGCAGAGTAGAACTTGACAGATGTTTCTGGAGGATGTCGTCCAAATATACTGCCGACGCAATAGATGAAGTCGAGCGGAACAGGGTGACGACGTAATCCATAACCTTGGTACTAGCCCAAGGGCTTAAATTAATGCCAAAAGGTATGACATGGAACTGATAAGCCGAGTCCCGACAAGCACAACGGAGAATGTCCGCTACTCGTGGGATAGGGACGTGAAATGTGCATCGGTCATATCTAGCCAGCTTATGATGGGGTTTAAGCGACGTGCCCTTCAGACATGCGTCACGACGTATCAGGTCTAGGTTGGCAGAAGCAGTCAGTGCATTGGCCATGGAATGGTGAGCTGCCCTGTTAAGAACCCTAGCTAACCGGGCCGTCGATTCCCAAGCATGTTCATTGCCAGATTTTTCAGCGATCCTGAAAATGGCTAGGGAGGCTAGGTCTAACAGTGAAGACGTAGCGACTACATTTCGAACCAACTTGGACGTGGCATTGAACACAGTTTTGTCCACTTTATAAGACAATGCCGCAGACATATGGACTGCTGCCATATTTTATCCCGAGCCAGGACCTCAGTACTGAACGCATCGGAGTGAGATTTGTACCATCGACCTGAAAACGACGCTGGTACTTGGCTTTCAGAAAAGAACGCCTTAGCATTTCCTGGATCCCCTATACGTGTCGACAGACGGTCATTAATTTCCTTAATTTTTGTCGACTGGGGAAGGAGGCGGAAGGATAGAGTCTCTTCCCCCTCATCCAGATCGACCGATGCTCTAACCCTATAGTCGGTAATGGCAGCAGGAGGTGGAGGGCATTCTGAAGGGGCCTTAACACCCTATAAATTTCCTCCACTGCGGCTTTGAAGCTGAACTCAGTCTGTTCCATAGTTGGATCTGCAAACAGCTGATTTGCCTGCGATTCATCACACTCACTATGTGCATAATCTTGCTCTGGTAAAGCATCCATATCGGGGTAATGCATACCAGGTGGCATAGATGACTCGATTCCGTAATCTCTGATAAAGGCATTCACTCTCCCTTGTGGATGAGCCGTTAGCCTATGGACGGCCGGCAATGCCGAATGAATTGATTGGCATGTGTTTGGCCTGAACGTCTGCGACGGGCCGGCTATGACCGGCACCGACCGCTCGAATGGTCGGGTTGGATCGAGAGATTCATCGCCAACATCTGTGTCATGGTAGTGATATGTAACCGGTAGTACGGATTGACAGACGGAAACATCACTAGAATCATCATCAATCCGATTTGTGCGGATTGCGGTATGATAAAAGTCCATGTGCTGGTACAGCGGTACAGTCGGACGGACTGGTATATGACTAAAATCTCCATATGGTTGGACGACCGGTGCCTGTTGGGCTGGACGGCCGGAGCCGGATGGACTGTCAGTGCCGGCAATTGTCGGCTGGAAGCTTGGCTGGACGACCGGTGCCATTTGGGTTGAACGGTCATTGCCGGATCGACACCCGGTGCCGGTTAGTGCCGGCTGGAAGGTCGGCTGGATGACCGGAGCCATATGGGCTGAATGGTCATTGCCGGATGGACGCCCGGTGCCAGTTGGTGCCGGCTGGAAGGTAATAATAATTACATAATGCTTATGTAGTGCGGCCAGCACTGTGCACCCATCTACCATTCGCTCAGAGGGAATGTTGGTTCTGGTACAGCTTGCATATCTGTACAGCATACCAGGTGACCTAGATGACGCAATTCTGTCATAATTGACACTTTCACTAAATCTCCCTTGCGGAGAAGCCGTGAACATATGGACGGCCGGCACTAACGGCTGATTGAACTGGCGAATGGTCGGCCTGAAAGTCCTGTTCTGGTAAAGCTGCCATATCTGGGTAGCGCATACCAAGTGGCATAGATAACTCAATTCCGTCATCTCTGATAATGTCACTAATTCTCCCTTGTTTTAAAATCACACCGTCACGTATTTGACGTGACGGAAGGTGTACACCGGCAATACTGACTGATTTGTCTGGTATATGGTCGGCCGGAATGTCGGCGAAGGTCCGGCACCTGCCTCTCGAATGGTCTGATTGGACGGAGATACATCTATAACATCTCTCTCATGGTAGTGATATGTAACCAGTAGTACAGATTGACTGACGGGTACATCACTATAATCTCCGCAAATTCGATGTACAGCCGGTGCAGGTTGATGCCGGCTGGAAGACCGGTGCCATTTGGGCTGAACGGTCATTGCCGGATGGACGGCCGGTGCAGGTTGATGCCGGCTGGAAGGTCGGCTGCACGACCGGTGCCATTTGGGCTGAACGATCGTTGCCGGATGGACGGCCGGTGTAGGTTGATGCCGGCTGGAAGGTCGGCTGGACGACCGGTGCCAATTGGGCTGAACAGTCGTTGCCGGATGGACGGCCGGTGCCGGTTGATGTCGGCTGGAAGGTCGGCTGGACGACCGGTGCCATTTGGGCTGAACGGTCATTGCCGGGTGGACGGCCGGTGCCTGTTGATGCAGGCTGGAAGGTCGGCTGGCCGGCCGGTGCCATTTGGGCTGAACGGCCGGTGCCTGTTGATGCAAGCTGGAAGGTCGGCTGGCCGTCCGGTGCCATTTGGGCTGAACAGACGGTGCCGGATGGACGGCTAGTGCCGGTTGGTGCCTGCTGAAGTGCCGGCTGAACTGACGGTGTCGGCTGGACGGACGACGAAAGTGCATATTAAAATGGATCCAATTGATCCAGCCTAGACTCCATGCGTCCGGACTTACAGGCCCAAAAGCCATGCACGGACCTGCGGTGAAATTTACATCCACTGGGCAGCCTAAACCATGTCAACATAATTTCCCCCATTTCCACATTGCCAACACCCATTTTGCCATTCATGCCTTCGTTGTCGACTTTGCTACTGAAACGACAAAAGAAGAGAACAAAGCACAAATTAAAAAATTCAGCATATTATTAATTCGATAATACTATAACCGTTATTAACGGAGTAGTCAAATTATTCTGTGCCATGTTAACTCTTAATGACCACACTAGTTATCGCCGTGAGCGTGTTGCAATATGTCGTTCAAGACGAAGTCTACTGAAACGAAAAGATGATAAACAAAGCACATTTAGCAATTCAACACGCCATTAAGTCGCTATTACCATAACCGTAACTAAGGGAGGAAGCGAAATGATTTAGTGTCGCGTGAACTCGTGACTACAACACGAAATTCCGCCATTAAATAGTCGCAACTGGTCGTTCAGAGACGAAGTCTACTGAAACGGAAAAGAAGATAAACAAAGCACAAATTAACAATTCAGTACGCTATTAAGTCGCTATTCCATAACCGTAACTAACGGAGGAAGCGAAATGATTAAGTGTCGCGTGAATTCGTGACTACAACACGAAGTCCGCCATTAAATAGTCGCAAATTGGTCGTTCAAAGACTTTTTTTGAAGTCTACTGCGTCAAAGAAGATAAATAAAGCACAAATTATCAATGCAGCACGTTATTAGTCGCTAATATCGTAAACGTTACATACGGAATAAGCGAAATTATTGAGTGCTACATGTATTACATGCTAGTACCGCCATAAGCATGCTTTTGACCACGTTGCAACCTGGTCCGAAGTCTAGAAAAGGTGACAAAGTCACTCAAATTGGAAAATATTGTAAAATAATGTATACGACCTGTAGAGGAATGATTATCCAACACAGTAATTCCAAATTTAACTTCGGATGGTCAGAATTTACACTAAGATGGCTTGGATTCATTGGAGGTCTAACTGTACGTGTTTTCGCGTACAGCGAAGCTAAAAAACTAAAGAAACAGCGACACCTAGCGGGTAGCAAGGGGAGGTAAGGGGCAAGAGTTATTGCCCTTTGTCTATATGACATAGACAGGAAAGACGAATTTTCGTCTTTTGGTAGGGCTGGATTCGCGAGGTAGCAGGCTAATATCCCTAAAGTAATGTGATTGGGGAACGTATTCAAAGGAGAAATAATGTTCAAAACCAAATTAAGTACAAATGAAATAATGTTCAAAACCAAATTAAGTGCAAATGAAATAATGTTCAAAACCAAATTAAGTACAAATGAAATAATGTTCAAAACCAAATTAAGTACAAATGAAATAATGTTCAAAAGCAAATTAAGTACAAATGAAATAATGTTCAAAACCAAATTAAGTACAAATGAAATAATGTTCAAAAGCAAATTAAGTACAAATGAAATAATGTTCAAAAGCAAATTAAGTACAAATGAAATAATGTTCAAAATCAAATTAAGTACAAATGAAATAATGTTCAAAATCAAATTAAGTACAAATGAAATAATGTTCGAAAGCAAATTAAGTACAAATGAAATAATGTTCAAAATCAAATTAAGTACAAATGAAATAATATTCAAAATCAAATTATGTACAAATTAAATACTGTTCAAAATCAAATTAAGTACAAATGAAATACTGATTTAGTAAAATGACCATTATGGTGTACATATATAGCCGGCCTCCTCCATGTTTTTACTCAGTGTGCCATCAAATCTATGTAAAACTTTAAGAACCTACTACAAGGCATGGATACGGCATGGTGACACACTTGCTTATTGCAACTGTCATTAAATAGGAGCCTGTCTAAGCTTGGTCATTCACCTGGGTTCCAATCTTCACCGACATGTCTTTAAAGTCTTGAATTATATGATTGGTAAATCTCAAGTTGGGCTTAAATTTCAGCCAAACATATTACAAACTGTTTTACTTAAATTTCAGTCCAGACTTGAGTTTTTGTGGTAAAATCCAGACATGTTCTATACATGCACACAATGTCACCCAAACATGAAAAAGCAAGAGTGTGTGTTATAATTTGATGGAACCTGTTATACATTGGATGTGAAGCCAAAATATTAAACTTACTTGTGGGCTAGCATAACTGGTACAGATCCATACAAGGCCATAGGGTTGTAAAGATCATATTCAAAAACATCCAAGTTAAATAGACGATATGGATCTGTGTTTCTGAAGAAGAAAAAAAAACAACCTAATTAGTACAAGAGAGAGAGAGGAGCACATGTAACAAACATTTAGGGCAAGAGGAGATAAAAGACTTGAAAATATGCAATAAAATTCCAATAAGATGTCACAACAGTGATCACCTGAAATATTAAGCAAAGAGGAATCGGACAATAAATGATAAAATTAAAACACAAGGGTGATTCTTACTCATACTCTAAATATATTACAACTATGATGTTATACAGTAAAGTCTATCTCAAAAGAACACTGCCATGAAAGACCACATATCCAGCGAGACCAGAATATTAACGGACATTTATTTATTATATACCATATTTTCGCGTATATAAGACACGCCTTATACAAAGTTTTACGTACCCCGCACCCAAGGTACGTCTTATATTAATGGGCATCTAATCTAAGTATTTTTTAACATGCACTTATGGTACAGTGTGTGATACTGAAGGACAATTATTGTGGTCGATATTCACGTTTCACGATTTTCATTCCTAGTTGTAAAAACAACTGGGTAAGTGTTCACAATATAATAAACTGTTACTAAATAGTTTTGGACTTGATAAAAAATCAATGTACTGTATTGTTCTATTCATCTTCATCAGTTTTGGCTTCAAATCCATCGAAACCTGAATCAAATTCACTGTCGTCATCGCGGAATAACTCAATAACTGATGCTAATTGATTCTCATTGGCGTCAGTGGTATCGGATGCAGCTGAGTCGTCGTCCGAAGAACTGATATAGATAGCTGGTTTGGGAATTATCCCACACTTTCTGAAGCCATTGATGATTGTCGTAATTTTTACTTTCTCCCATGCCGTATATGATTTTCGATTCGGCATCGTGACAATTTTATAAATTTTAAAAATGCTAAGCAAACTGATCACTCATTTATATATAACAAGAGACTGTTCCCACATTTATATATGCTAACCACATACATCAGGCGTTTATTGGTCTATGTACTAATCCCACCTGCTGAAGACTTGGCCTAGCGGATCAATGAAGCCGCCTTTACATCCGGCGTTTATTGTTCTAGAATCTAGATACCAGGCACTAAACCCATCCACTATTGGCCTTTGATCTCAACTAAAAATGGTAATGAAGCCTTGTTTACATCCGACAGGTGATGGAACATCTGACAAATTTTCATTTATGATAAAGGAAAAAGAAATGTTAAAAAATGTTAGAAAAATGTTAACCTGAAAACCTGATCCGGATTTTAAATTACTTTGACCACTGGAGATAAGTTGCTCAGTTTGGCAGATGGCTATGCCACGTGCATCTTGTATTTGTGGGCGTCTTATTTAAAATATTTTTACACAAATCGTCAAAACCCGCGTCTTATATATGGGTGCGTCTTATAATTACGTGCGTCTTAACTGCGCGAAAATACGGTAGCATCATGAAATACCATGAGAGATCAATCACATATCTCCATAGACCATGATTTCTTGCCAGAAGGAGTAATCTTTCAAGTCAGATTCAGCTGTAGTATGAAATAGTTTCCTATGATATAAGAATGAAGAATAATGTACATGAAAGAAGCTCTGGAGAACATTCAATGGTTCTGTAATCATAAGGTGAATAATACCTTAATGGATGCAATGTGAATTTCAAGAACTCAAGCATACAAATTCTTACCAGAGTTGATAGTTCATCCAAAAACAAGTTACCTTTTCTTTATACTTCTTTATGCTGACAAGACATTCAGAAATTTACATATGAAGAGCACATGTATGTGGCAATATGGTAATAAATATAAAAAAAAACAACAAAGTTCACTTTGTAAAAATCTCTGCCTTGAACTGAGATGCAAAAAGAATAGCATTAAATCTAATGAGCTAGCCTACATAACTGTACCCATCAAAACCAATTAATTTTTCAGAGTTTCGTTACTTACTTTGTAGATTTCAAGGCCATACTGTCTGCGTGTTCAGGTATACCATACACATGCTCAAAATTTGGGAAGGATATGTCTAAACCAACTGAGGTGGGTCCTGCAGAATATATTAGTAAAAACATTATCAACATCATAAAGTCATGTAATGATAAGTTTTGTGTCTGAATATTTACTTTGAATAGTTATAATAACGCCATCCATTTAAGAAACTTTCAACATATACCACTGGTTATGTTAGGTCATTTAAATGAAAGGTTAGGCCCATGTACCATATAACTCCAAATATTACTAAAATTTATTCAGAGCAATTAAAATACTGCAACTGAACAATTAGTGGTGAGATTACCCAGTCAGGGGTAATATTTAATATTCATAACGATGAGTAAATATTGTATTACCAATGGGTGATTAAAGAATATTTAACACTAGGTTTGATTGGTCTGTAAAACATGGCTTACCATTAGGTTTGAAATCATGGAATGTTTTGAAAGTCTCCTCCCACATACTAGGCTCTTCATTCTCTTCCTTCTTCTTTTCTTCCTCTGCTGGTTTCTCTTCTTCCGCCACTTCTCCTGCCTGGGCAAAATAAGAGTCAAACAATCTTGTTAATATTACCATCTTTTTGAAAAAGCAGAGCATTAGTATCAGTCAACAGTTATCATAAACATTTTTGAGAAAAAACTTTCATCAACAAGAAATTCTGCCTCCCTTGAATGATTTGTTCTTACTTTTAATCTTCAAATGACCAAGACATTGCAAGAATGACAGTAAGAGGGCAGGTGTATATGAATAAGAAAGTGCAGAACTTGCAAATTATACACTATGAGTGGATTAACTATCAATCCTAGAATTCAGGACCCTGGGCATATAGAAAAATGTTAACCTGAAAACCTGATCCGGATTTTAAATTACTTTGACCATTCAGGAGAGTCGAAAAGGGTAGTGATGCACAGATATGAAAGGGCAATAGTTACCAATTCCACAATCCTAGAATGACAGCTATTCCAACAAGGGTTTGGGACACATAACCATACAGAAAAATGTCAATTTACAACTAAACTTTCAAATGACGTTCATCCTTACAGGAAGATCAGACTGAATGACCCCTATAATGCACCCAAGTGACAGAGAAATCTTGTTTTGTTTTTTTTTGCTAACCTAACTTTTCCTATCTCAATCTGGTCATCTTGGTATTGGTATCCATACACTAAGAACTATTTTATCAAGGGATGTAACCACTGTCTGTCTTCTGCTTAACCTGATGGACTTTTTTCCATCGATAAAAAATTAAATTTATAAAAATAATTTTGGGGAAGAGAAATCAGTTTAAAAAGAGTTTACTGCCACCTGTTGTTGCAAAAAGCTTAACTAAAAAAAAAAGAAGACAAATTTACCAGATTTGACTTCTAAATGAATTAAAAAGACCAAAAGTTAGAAAATAACTGTCAGAAACTAATAGAAAACAATGTTCCAGACACATGAGCCATACACATCATTGACCACAAAATTCATAACTCTCTCAACAACTAACAAAAAACTACCACCAATGTGTTATGTCAAACCTGTTTTCTTCTAACTGCTAAACACACCCATTGGGTCCCAATTAAATCAAAGATGAACATGCAATCAGAAATGATAAATCATGCACTTGCCAATCAAAAGGAATCATTTGTCCATTAGTAGATTTCCATGCAGCTTATCCATGCATTGCTAATAGTCACTTGTCATATTTGCAAGGCAGAAATAACTCAAGACATGCCATATATACTCGCTTGTAAGTCAAATTAAACTGCACAGACCCATATCTACTGTCACGTAATGCACCAGCAGATCTGGGTCTGTACTGTTGTTTAAGAGTAATCAGCAGAAGAAAGACCCTGATATGCATGTACATGCCATGGAAGATCAGGAAAATGTCAATCTTTTCTTTTGGCTTCTCTAAATCACCGCACTTTGCCATGAATTTAATGTGAAACGGCTTTTCCATGCAAGAAATATAACATACACATGATCTGATATTTTTTGATCTGCTTAGAAATTACTACAGAGACAATCATATTATGATGATGTCCACTCTCTCCATGAGTATATAAAGTTGAGCAATCTTTAGTGGAAGCAAGATCATGAGCACAAAATTCCAACGAGCAGAGCTTTTCTAGAATACCAAATAATCAGGACTATCTAAAAAATTCTAGACCCAACCTTGCATCACTATGTCAAAATTATGATGCAATTCAACTGCATTCTCAGTTGCACAATAAATCTCAATTTAACAAAGATAAAAGAACGGCTAAAGAATTTCTTGTAATTGTGGTTTTAAGAATGTGTAATAGCATCCATCATGGGAGCATTCATTTCAAGAAGATTTCAATCATAAGATGAGTGTAAAGTTGAGCAGGTGCTAAAAGATGACTTCTTCCAAAATATTTTATGCGACCAAAACTTTGATTCTATATTTGATATTTAAATGCTGAAAAAGCCGTTTTCTAAGTTCTACCTGTTTTCAGAACCATAATTGGTTTCAACTGGCAGACAGATTCAACTGTATCAAGAACAAATGCAATATTACAATCAACAATGAATGATTTGCGACAAACCTGCTGTGTATCTGCATTGCTCTCACCCTCTCCTTCGTTAGGTACTGGATCCTGTTTACCCTGTCTGAAAGTTTTGGAAAACCATGACTTTATTGTTGAGCCCATCTTGCTAAACCAGCCCCTAAAACAGTTAGGACGGATAGGCTGGTTTTGATACCGTTAGTAAGAATTACATGACTGAAATAATAGTGACACTCAAAAAACAAAATGAGGGTGTAATGGAATGTAGGATGTGGCATAAAAAAAAACGGATGGGATGATTTCAAGGTACAAAAATAACCCCCAATCAAAGCAAGCAAATAATTTTATTTAAAAAGTTGCTTTTATTTCACATTATTTCTTTCTTTAGCTTGTATTCTTCTAAGTAGAGTTTATAATAAACACAAATCTGTACATACTTATATTAACAATTTAAAAACATGTAAATCAAATTTTTCGACATTTACACATGTATCTGTAACAGTCTTTTAATTAGCAGAAAAATTAAAAAAATATATCTGCATCTAATATATATTTTTTTCAAGTCATGATATACAATAGATTTTAAAACGTAACTACATATAAAATCCAATATGATCAAAATCAGCAGTAATCTGGTAATATAGTCACCGATAGTTGAATTTTATCCTCTAAGTCACAAAGATAACAGAGAAATATTCAAATATGCATTAAAAATCATAAAAGAAAAACCAACAGCTTACTCCTTTGCTCGTAGATGTTCAAATTTGAGTAATCCCTGGGCATTTATAATAACAACAGGTGTCTCATTAGCCAAAAAATCAATCCTGAATGGATCAGTATGGATTATTATTTTGTTGTTTTCAAAGGTCAGTGTAACACCAGAGTTGGATACATCTGTAACTGTCAGTCTGAAAAAGAAACAAATATAACTTCAGCTATTATTGCTGGATGGACCTCAAAAGGCACATCTTCATTAACATCGTCATATAGCTGAGCTGAGCCTTATATAAAGAAAGTGGCATTCCAATGACTTTATTGTTGAGCCCATCGTGCTAAATCAGCCCCTAAAACAGTTAGGACAGTTTGTCTATTTATGTGATAATGGAGGAAATGCTGAAATTTAGACACATTAAAGGTATCATCAGTACAAATAATGCCTGCCAGGTTTTGATGAAAGCCAATAATCTTTGGAGAGTAATTTTGCATGAATTCATGTCAGGATGGTCAGGAGGACCAGCAAATAAGAAGCATAGCTTTCTTAAACGATGGAGTGCTTGATATTGACACACACACTGGTAATGTTTAGCTCCAAAAGTCAAAGTCAGGATATCCATGGAATTCTGGAAATGAAACTCATTTAAGCACACATCAAATGACCAATACTGAAACAGATACCAAATCTGGTTTGGCATGCAATACATACATGCCAAATGCCATTGAAATCCAACAATCAATAGTAAAGTTATCCTACATTGACCATTGTCAGAAAGACATTCAACAAGAAAGCTTATCTCCTGTAAATGATGTCAAAGAGTTCTGGAGATCAAACTTACTTATATTATCATCAATATAAAGCCAGAAATTAAATTCGGTTAAAATCTAACAAATCTTAGCAAGGTCATGTGGTAGAAACTAAAGCCATATCAAGCATAATTTCTGTCACATAATGCCGGGGAAAAAACCTCATTCAAATTGTTGTCATTATAAAGTTTCATCAAAATGTTATAATCTAATAATTCTCAGTAAAATGATCTCACAAAATTAAACCGTTGTCCAATGGAAAAAATGGTGAACATCCAGACTAAAGGGGATACATAATACATGATTATAACAGAACTATGCAGACTTTGCAGAATGGGGCCCTAACTAAATAAAAATTTCAATTTCAATGTTCTCTTCTGTATTTTGTTAAATTTCTTCTAGTTACTTACATATAATTTCATTAGTATCAATACCCATAATAAAATATGAACGAAAGTGAAATCTGGCCTTATCCCTCTGCCTTATCTCATTCGTTTTAATTATAAAAGTAATGAGAAACAAGCGCGCGCGCACACACACACACACAGAGATTAAGTATGATCATGTGAAAACTGAACTAAAAGCGCTGTACTAAGGTAATGACTATCTGATACCACAGCAATAAATAAATGCAGTTACTCACAGTCTGTGTCCATCTTTACTTTTCAAATCACATATTGTATAATTTAATTTATGAACATACAATAGAACTTCTTGCAATTAGATTAAATTTGCAAACATTAGATATAAGAAAGCAATAAAGTTCAAATTTTTAAAATGTAAATCATTGTATGCCATTTTTTTGCTCAAATATTCTTGAATAACATTAGGACCTAATTTATCCTGGAAAATATTCAACACACTGTATTTACTATATGCAGTGTGACTGTGTTATAACACGATGGTTAGGGTCCATAGAACCTGACCATACATGTTATGTACCAAACCTTATTATAAGCAACCAAGTCAGTTTGCTGAAGAAAAGATGCAAATACTCATATGTGCTTTTGATTAAATAAAGACATAACTAGTCTGAAGTTTATATTGACAACTGTGTTAAGCATATATATATAAAAAAATGTCTAAATTCAAGTCAAGATCATGTTATAAAATCCATGTATCAATCTAATCATGTTAAAAAATGCAAATAACACAAAAAATGGTAGTCCTCCTTGAAATAAATCCCCTTTTCAACAAACATGTGGCACAATATAATTCATTAAGACATTCATTGTTGCCAATAGTATATGGTTATAGTTGTTTACATGCTACATGTAATTAAATTGGCCTAGATTTTTGGTCAACTGGAGATGGCTATCAATTTTGTGAGGCTACATAGGGGATGAGGCTTTTCACAGGGAAATGAAAATGTGAACAAATTAAAAAGTTTATGAACAAGCTTTGCAAGATATCCCACATTCAATGAACTTGGTAGACAGATATCCAAACTTTGATCAGAATGAAACTTAGGTTTTTAAAATGTTCGTTTGTTATCTTTGGCTTTGTTTTAGCATCTAATCCCAAACTGATAAGTTTGTTTTGCAGTCATTAAAAGCACTTAAAATCCTAATTGTAGTCTTAATAATATTCATTGTGAAACCACCTTTCAAATAAAGCAGTGTCATCCATGCATTGTTTTGTGAAAATGGTAAAGTCTTCACATAGGAGATTTGAATTTTCATACACATAGTGGTTTATGTTTGTGTCTTCCCATTTTATTGACACAAAACAAAAAAAGTTAATCGCTCCTTTATTTTGTTTAAATGTTACCCTTCATGTTTATGTTAATCTTTTTCACAGCTAGGGTGGTGTCAGGCATCATTTTGTAGCACAATCCAGTTTTATCACAATTGTAAATCTGCTCTGGGGAATATCCGCCTTGCTCTATTATTTCCCTCAATTCATCTGAATAGTTCACAGAATCATTTCTCCAGAAACTGTTGCAAGACTGATCCCATGTTGCTTCTTTAAACGGTCTAGCCATCCATTGCTTGCTTTTGAAGTTGGAATCTTGCCCATGTAAATCAGTGTATAATTTTTCAGCTTGCGCCTTTACAATTGGTCCTGATATAGGCACTCCTTTAGCCCTCGACTGCACAAAGCACTGATACAGGGCTGCATCAAGTTAGGCGTCTCCTGCTAGTCTTGCTTTGTGCTGCATTTTTTCACGCATATCCACAACCATCTCTCCTAATTTTGCTTCTTGCTTCTTCCATCCTTGAACTGTTGATTCATTCACACCTAAATCTTTAGCTACTTGTGATTGTTTAACACATAACTTAATCATGTCCCATTCAAAATGTACACTAATTAACACTTTTACACATATTGGTTTGAAAGAATACAGCAAGAATAATTGTCATTATTAAAACAATGAGGGCATATCTGTAGGAAATGGACGACATTATTTACTAGTCAACAGATTGCACAAAACAACACCGCCAAACCACATGCACATGTTGGCAGCTTTTGTTTCTTTGATGTTTTATAAATCAAAAAAGTTTAGCTCAGCAGCTGAATTTGACGATGAACTATGTACTTAGACTAATAAATTCAGGCGAGAATCTTTTTATGAACCACTGCATTGGTTGTTGCTTAGAAGTATATGCAATTTAGAGAACATATGTCAGATATTATTAGAGTAACGATTGTATATGGAATGTATTGAGGACAAACACAGAGTAGACTTGATGACTTCATTGCTCAAGGATCAGAAAACAATAATATTAACACTTATGAGCTGTCATTTTTCAACAATAAGCAAAAAAAATCAAAGTTCTTAAAAAGCCCAGCCACTGGTTCAGATACTTGTATTTCTGATGTTGTCACAAAACTAAGAAATTGGTTAAATTTTAAAACAAGTGTTTTATTTTCAAATTCGTATGTGATTTCCTCCCTAAAATGATAATAAATTTGATACACGTTATTTTTCGCACTTTTAAGAAGAGTATAAGAATAATAATACATGTATATGATATTTCAGCCATTCATCTTATTCATATTTATGTGCAATGTCCTCTACAAAATCAAAATAAAAAACTATGTAATGTTATTTTTCATACTTTTAAGAATTTTATGGTTTTTGAGAAAAAATACCAGTCATAATGGGGGCCATGTCACAACAGTGTTATATCCGAGTTTGCGTTATTGCGGGTCACACTGTATCATTCTTTTCCCAAGAGTCCCTTTCTTGTGACAGTATTTTTTTGTTGGCAGAATAAATGGTCTTGAAATGTTTTTTTATTACTAAAAATGGGTTTGATCAATACTTACTGTTGTTGCTTAGGTTCCCCTATTAAGACATCCCCGGGTGGAATCTCGTAGCGAGGCTTTAATGGCTGCAGCTCATTTATCTTTATTCTTGCCGTATTATGTGCTAAGGTGAACACTTCTAGAAGCAACCTTACATCATTCACTTTATTTAGTACCTGGACCTCAATTTTACTGGATTTTATATTTATAGAGTCCATCATTACCACATAAGGACTCTTTCCTGGCTCCATGGCCCTCTGACGTCTGTACAAAAGAAATATGAAAGTAAGATGATTTTAAACCTTGCTATAATAGCTTGATTATTTAATAGCACATAAATGAACACACACACACACACACACAGACAGAGTAAAATGAAACCTCTAAAGATCAAAATCTTATTAACTGAAATTCACTTTAAACATTACTATTTTTCCTGCCTTAATTTTTCTATCTTGATATTCAATAAAATTAACCAGGTAAAATAAAGTGCTTTTGGAGTAAATGTTAAGTTTCATGTGATACCTTTAATCTAAACAAACCGAAGCAGGACCAAACGTTCTCAGAACATGTGGCAGCCAGTTATCCAGAAAGACCTAAACCAGGTAGTGAGAAACACAAGTTCAATGTAAATTTTGTTAAAAGCCTTGCTAATAAAAATAAAAAAAAACCAACTTGAAACACTTAATGAATCTAGAGTATGGACAGGTACAGATACCAAAAGGAGTCCAAGATGCTGCCAGGCTTTATCTAAAGTGGGAGCACACACCCTTTCACACAAATTAAGGGGGCAGTAGAACAAAATGGAGGGGGAGGAGGAAACAGCTATAGTTCAATATCCACCTCTCTCTTCCTGTTCTCCACGAGTGTAAATTCTAACAAATTTTGTGTGATTCACACTTACATGTGATACACCAATCTTCAATCAAAAAGGTGGTGATAATACAAATGCATTCAAATTTCAATTAAAACTTAACTCGGTTAAGTTATTTGATGTTGCAGAAGCGTAACTTATAGTGATCAAATAATTCAATGATACGTGGAAAATGTATCCATTTCAATACATATATCACTGATAAATATGAACAGTATGTTGAAACCTATTGCAGCAAGGTTTTAAATTATTTAAATTATCAATCTGAGATTGATTATCTTGAAAATAATTTATAATTTATGAAAAAAATGGGAACAACTTAAACAGAAATGCTATTTATTGACAATTAATCCCCAAGTAATTATAAAATAAGCATTCAACCAATTTAATGCCCATCGATCGTCTCACCATCAACATCTATCACTTTCCTAAATTTTCCAAAGTCTATTGGTAATTTGCACATGCTCATGCTGAAGTCAGACAAATCTTTTTCATGTAAAATAATGGATGACATGTTTACTATCTCATAATCAATCTGAACTGAATCAAATTAAAAAGTACGCAATGGATCATGTCTGATCATAAGCCCTTATTGACCTGTGCTGTATGAAAGCAGCAGTTGCAGGTTTCAATCCACACGGTTGTTATGTGGGGGAGAATACCACAGTCCATACAAACAAAACTAAGTGTTATGCACGGGAAATTTCAATGAAGTAGACTTAATTTTTTCATTGACAAAAAATGGATTAAAAAAAAAAAGAATCAGACTTTAAGACCATTTCTTTTGAGAGTATTTAATTAACCAATAATATTATATAGAAAATTTCAGTTCCTTGATTCAGACACAACAAAGATAAAAACTGTTTTTGATCCACACAGATCTGCAGGTTTTAAAAATAAACCAACAACAACAAATACATACACACAATGACAAGCTTGCATGTTCATCACATTTATGTTTAGTCCATCTATTCCAATAGACACTTACTTGCAGAAGCCACTTTGATCACAAGTTTTGAAGTTTTCTTTATTCACCGCAAAGACTTGAGAAATCAGCAGAAGGGACACAAAAAAGCTGTCTATCCTCATAATCTGGCTTTTCAAGCTGGAACAAAAACATTATACAGAATGTGAATTTTTTAAATTTTTAATTAGGTACATGAGAAAAGATTACCCTTATTTAGAGAATCTTGTTGAGCAAAATAGAATGAATCTATGACAAGATCTTGAGTTTTCTAGGAACTGTTGAAAGTAAATTAATCAAAATGTTGTCCATGACGTTCATTTTTTCCTTGCATAGTTTAAGAAACGCTCTGGTGGCTTAGTGGTTAGAGTGTCTGTCGCGGAAGCGAGAGGTCGTGGGTTTGATCCCCAGCCAAGTCATACCAAAGACTTACAAAAATGGTACTAACAACTGCCTCACTTGATGCTCAGCATTAAGAGGTTAGTGTTAGGACTGGTCAGCCTGGTGTCAGGATAATGTGACTGGGTGGGACAAGATGCTAAATGTCTGCAGCATGATGCTTCAGTGCTAGACATCACTATAAACTGCCTTTACAGCAGACATCGTAATGATATGACTGAAAAATTGTTAAAGCTACGTTAAAAATCCTAAACAAACAAAAACTTTGTCCATGACGTTCATTTTTTCCTTGTATAGTTTAAGTGTATTGAACAGTAACCATGTTTTTGTGCTGCATTTGCCAAGATAAAAATATGTCAGGTTTCCAGCAAACAAGAAAAAGACAATACATTTTTTTTATATAAAAAAAAACAGAGTTCAGAAAAAAAAACACGAACAGCAGCCCTGGCTTGAACAGCTAATACTCACTTCCAGGCCACAAATTTGAGACAAAAATTATGTTTGTTAACCTGGACATTTATATTTTATATATTGTCTAATATTTTTTAATCAGTACTTACTATCACTGTAGATTAGATGAAAGGCAATGACCCAGTTAATGTCCTCGGATCTCAAAAACAAGTATGTTTAAGTTGCAAGAAAATGTTGCAGTAACCATGGACAGGCACAAAGTAAAGATGGTCAAGCTTTAAATAACAGTGTTGATTCTTAAAAAGGTCGTGCAAGAAGTCTGCTCCCTATTATCATTATATGGTACAAGTTTGACAAGTGAATTGTAAGCAGCCATAATAGCCCTGTGATGATGAACAAATGCACACATGGCCGGAGCCTTGAACTGTAATCTTTATTCTGTATCTCGATCTGAACTTGGTATACTTTTTTTGGGGGGAGGGAGGCAGTTGTTCATTTTATTACCTGGGTTATTATCGACGAGTAGGTACCAAAGTATATGGGTACCCGTTGGTATCTTTACCCACACCCTCATAACAAAATCACACAGGTACTTCGAATCTATGTGACATCCTCCTTACAGATTGTACTCTCCCACTGATATTGACAAAAAAAATACATCAAGGATATAAAAACTGCTCACAACTTTGTCATTTTATTCATCATTTTATGATTTTTAACCAGATTATCACCAGGGGATCTTAAATACTTTCATCTTATTTCAATTTCAATCCAAACAAGCTTTTAAGTGAAATAAAATCGTGCTCACTGACCTTTTCATTTTCACTGAATCTAATATTTCATGTTTAGTTATTTGACAAAAAAACTGAACAAAATAGAAAGAGAAACAATAAAAGCATGTAACTTCCAAATTTAGTTAAGATATCAAAAATGATGACCCAACATCATGTCCATGGTGTGAAAACTACCGATTTGCCGATGCAAATGTCAGTTGTCTTGGTGAAGAATCTCCCATTTGGATCGACACAGAAAATGACATTGTCAGAGGGCCCATGGATACTATTAGGTTAGAAATTACGGTATAGATTGATGATTGAAATGACCAAGTTTTGTGCGTTTTTATATCCTAGATGCATACATGCCAACCCCTGACGAGGAAAAAGTGTAATCCAAGTGGTCAAAAAGAGGAATCCAAGCAGAAAAAGAGTAATCCACATATAACATACTACAATTACAATTAACAATGATTTATTTGCTTTTCTCGTCTTTTATCATTCATTAATGGTTCAAGTGTTCATATGTAGCACTTTTAGCTTTAGAAAGCAACAGATTGTCATGTTGCATTTCAAAAAATTTTGTACCAGCTGAGGCCATGAATGTTTTGCATACCAGTAGAGCACTCATTACTGGGTTACTTAGCCTGGACCTGAATTCAGTTTTATTTTTGTTAACAACACTGAACAATCTCTCACAGTCAGCATTAGAATGGTAAAGAACCAATATTCCTTTCATAACCTGACAAAGAAGAGGAAATTTATTTCTTCCAGTGATAGAGTCTTTTAGCTGGGAAATAAGGTGCCATTGCACATCAACTCTATCTGCATTAAGTATATTGTCAGGTAGAATCCCAACTTGATACTTCAGGAATTCTTCTTCCAGATGATCCAAGTTAGACAAGGGTGGCAATAGAAAGGGATATCTCTTGACAAAGAATCTAACACTTTTGAAGCTTTTTGACTGTCTCTCATTTACATAAGCAACTGAAGCATTTAAAAGCAGTTCATCTCCATATGGGAATTTATGGAGCATGTAATCACAGGCTGTAGCATAATAATCTCTAACATTATCATAGAACATCTTCACAGGAAGAGTAGAATTGTGTTCTATGAATTCTCTTGCTTCTGCACCAATAGCTAGATCTTCATTATCTTTCTGGATTGCATGGTCATGAAAGTCAATATCAGTTAAAAGTTTGGCTGATGCGATGATTTCTGGCTTAATAAACCTTATTAGCAAATCTGACAACTGGTTTGACAGAATCTTGTGCATAATATGAATGCATGGTTCTTCTTTCTGCAAGACATTTGCTGCATCAAACAATGGAATGGCACTCTTCATAAACAAGCAGTACAGTTTTGTAACTGGATCATTAAGCTTTTTGTAAACCATCTCACATGCTAGTTTTGCCCTTGGAAGTATGAGAAGATCCAGTATGCTTTTTAACAGATTCATACTCTGAAGAACCTGATCCAGATGGCTGATGAAATTTTATGTCAAAAGATTTATCTTTCACAGTCATGGTCTGAGCCTGGAGGCCCTCTAGCTGGATAGATAGAGGCCTCTCAAATAAAAATTCCATGGATTTAAATTTCTTTCTTTCTGCTACACCAATCTCTTCATTGTTAGAATGTCTGTCTATACTTTCATCTCTTATTCTCTTCTGACTTGCAATAACAGATTCTGCTTTTGTACTACTCTTCTTCACTTTTCCACCATGTTTTCTCTGTGCAGATTCACTTTCAGTTTGAAAGAATGCTTGTAATGCATCCCAAAGCTCAAGTAAACGGCTAACACATTTGCCAAGGGTTAACCATCTTGTACACACATGCTTTATAACTTTATAGTCTTCAAGATCAAACTGATCTTGTAACAAACTGATCCTGTTTCCTTTTACTATTTTTCTCCAAATAATAGTAGATATCTATTAATAAATGGCCAATATCTACTTCTAATTTATCAGCAGCCTTACCAGCAGCAAGGTGCATCAAATGACAGGGGCAACCTGTTATGAACACTGATGGAGACATTTTCAAAATATAGGATGCAACTCCTTTATGAATTCCAGTCATCACTGATGCATTATCAGCTGCAAACCCCATACAGTTCTGCCAACTTATGTCATGTTTCTTCAAAATATTGTCAAGCAAATCATAAATGTTTTGTCCAGTGGAATCTACTGTTAATTCTGGTAAAGAAAGAAGAACACTCATGACTTTGCCTTTTTCACTGTCAAAGTATCTAACACATACTGGGTACAACTTTTTAACATCATAATCACAACTCCCGTCTGTGGCAATACTAAACGGCCCAATTTTCATTGCTTCTGCAATTTTAAGTGAAGTATCTTCTGCTAGGCACCGAACAATGTGAGATGATTTTGTTCTTGCACAAGCATATTTTTCCACAATTTTCGAATCAGGAAACATCCGCTTGAACAAGGGACCAACGTGGTTTGCTACCGCCAAGTGTAGTCCGTGTTCTATTAAAACCTCGGTAAATAAGAAGTTACCTTAGTATTAGAGTTCGTAAGGCGAGCTAATTCGATGTGTTTCCTTGTTTTCACGTGTTTTTCCACATCAAATTTACCACCATGACCAATGCTAAAATCGTTTCCGCAGTCTGCAATGAGCATGATGCTGTCCTAGAATGGAACGCTGTATTATGCCATTCATATATTTATCTTTGAATCTTTGGAGGACTCGTTGTTTTGCTTTTTTTCTGATCCATCTGCGAAATTTTTGGGGGAAAAAATGTGCTCTAACATACACAAAGACTAGAATCCATCTTAACATCTGAAGCCATTTAGCGCCAACGATTAGACGTCACGTGATGATGCCCTCGTCGTGTTTGGAGGATTGATTACATTTTGCTTTGTTTATTATTGACTTTTTCTAACCCATCTGTGAAATTATTTAAGAGATATTTTTTGCACTCATAAATGCATTGAGAATTTTTTAATACTTTTTAGCGCAAAAAAACTTTTAGACTGGTTCTGCACTATACAAAATTAGAACAAAGAGTATGTGCATAATGATTTAAACAAAATAGAAACCAGTCTGTTCTCTCCTCACTAAGCTGCTATAAATAGAATATGAGGTCGAAAGTTTGAAAGTATCTTAGCAACATGATAGTTGCTATAAATAGAACATGAATATTAGGAAAGTCCACGGACAAGTATACTCGTATATCGTAGTTATGTAGAAGCGGGGTATTTTTTAATTAAAAATAAAACAGTATGTAAAAAATAAAGTAATGCTAATAAAAACGAATTTTTTTTTTTTTCGCAAGATGGATATATCGAAAAAGCGTAATCTATAAACGTTAACGCGTAACGCGGAATTTAGTGGGAAAAAGCGTAATGATTACGCCAAAAGCGTAATGGTTGGCATGTATGTAGATGCTTGGAAATACAAATACAACCATTGTGCAAGTATATTCTGTTTCTTCAAAGGATTTTATACCTTGCTATTTTGCTATTTTGTTGACAGTCTATTTAAAATTTTTCTAAATAACTATGTTTCATCAAATGGTCACTTTGTACAATGTTATTTCAAATGCAACATTTCTTTGAAAAAATTCTTCTCTACAACATTTTGAATATTTTCCTTGAATGTGTCTTTTTAGATCTAAGAGAATGGTAGCAAACTGATCACATTAATGTATCCCTGCTTCTCAGTTATACCACCCCAGCTTCATGATGGAGATATGTCTAGATTTTAATCTATATGTACTTCTCTCTTAAAGATGGTATAGCTCATCCACAATCATTGGTGGATGTAACAAATAAACACAAACAAAATCACAATAAATGTTTTTTTAATAAAAAAAACCCAAAACATGTCTATCCTAATTGTAAAACCTGTGCAACAGAATTACACAAACATTTCTTTTGGCCTGATGAATGGATGGATGAATACCATTCTGTATCATGTACTGCATATGGTAGAGGTATAAAACCATGAATTTATTTCTTTTTCTTTTTTAAATTTTCAATCGTGTCAGGTGCTAATAAAACTGGTTTCCTATGAACCATAACTTGAATTTTCCATGCATGCAGCTCTATAGGACAGACTAAATTTAACCAAATAGACCAGAAATCATGGACTGTATAAGAAACATGAAAATAATTAAAAAAACAACACTTATGGTGTTGTAATTATAAGGAAGATCGATTAATAATATAAATGAAAATGTTAGTGAAAGTGACAAGGCCAGGGTTAACAGGTAGGTATAAATTACAGTCTCTTACGGTAACCAGACACGATTTTAAAGGGGGGGTTTGGGTGTCCTCCCCAACAGGGTCTCGAGAGGCAGCGCCCCTTTTCCGAGGTCCAGAAAAATGCATTTTACATTCATAAAAAAACTACTCATAGTGCAATTTAATGATCATAAAATAAACCAAAATAATCATTTAATAAACTTACCAAAATTGTTCAACTTTACTTCAAAATAATTTTACAATAGTTATAGTTATTATGAATATGTTCTCCAATACTATCTATGCTGAAGTTTTTTTTATTTGCATGTCAGTGTTCACATCATAATTAAGTCACAAAAATTTGTCAATTCTTGCAGCAAATATATTATATACTTTTCTTTTCATAACCAATCTGTACAATAAACACCCACGTACATCAACCATATACAAATAATCCAATACATTCATTTGTCTTTTTTATAATGGACACAACAATGTTGATGGGTCAAGATCTATTGCAGCTTTGGCAAAGATTTCTTTAGACTTCCTTTTGTCATCACTGACTCTTTGGGTTCAAGGTGTAATTGTTTCTTTCCTTCTCAATATGAGCTTCTTTCCTTTCAAGCTGGTGCTTATGTTGGCAACATGCAGTGCACATATTCTGACAGAGCTACCTCAATTCTCTCATGCAAGAAATCATTCATCTTACAGTAATTAATTGCACTTTTTCAAAATGCCTTCTGAGCTTCAACTTTTCTGTATGCAGCTTCTTTTGTAGGTGCTGTTCCAAACAGATTACTGTAATTCAAATCTTTCTTGCAGAGGTCACAAAATGCCAGTCCTCTAGCTTTCAGTTTTCTTATAAACTGACTAAATAAATTTCCATCAAATTTATGTACCAGTCATTCACACTGCCATATGTTTTTTTTTAAACCTTTATCTAAACTTATTATGTTATGCTCTCTTTCAACAAATAAGGACACACTTTTTGCAAACATGCTTCTTTCCATTACCATCAGTTTCCATTACAAGAAGATTCATTAGATGAATTTAAACCTTTGACCAATCAGAATACTTTTAATGAGAGTCATGTGCTACATAATATTTTAAATTAATATTTTACATGGGTCATTGCAGAATGGGAATAGACAAAAAAGCAGTTTGGAGATGATACAAAAAAGAAATATATCAAGAAAAATCTGATTCACATCAGGAGACAATGGGAATTCTGCTTTAAACTGAGAAATTTACTAATTCTTTGGCACAATGGATAAAATCATATAGCAATTGGTGCATGGATAAACCATGCAGATACTTGCACTTAATTTTTTTTTTAATGTAGAAGATAATTTTGGAATAATAAATAGTGAACATTCAATTCCTGGGCAAATCAACAACACAAACATAAAAACAAAAAAACAATTAGTTAAACTGAATGTTGCAAGCAGTATTTAAGTATGTCAATTATGAACCTTCTTCATTCATGATGATATTCTGTATTATGCAAAAGTCTTGCACATCATGATGAAATCTTCAGCTAACCTTCCTTAATCAAACAAATCATTTGTAAATAATTTCCACTGCACAAAAGCTTAATACGTGTACTATCCTAAAGTTTGGCAATGAACAGTATTTAATGTGATAATTACCATTTTGTTACAACAATTGCATACTTTCTCAAAAGGGCACGTTTCACCCAATTATTATCGTCAGTTTTGAAAATTAGTTCTATTTTCTGTTGTGCAATTCAAACATATGTTATGTATCTAATGATTAAAAACATTTTATTTTTCAATGAAATATTAAAAACCCAATAAATTTCCATTGCTTCTTTTATTTCCATTGTGTTTCATCATACCTATCTATAATCCACTTATCACATTCCACAACAGCTGGACTTTATCAGTCATTTTACAAATGGTGTGGGGCCCCCCGAGTGGCAGAATGGTCTAAAGCGCTCACCATTACGGATCACTGCCATCTCACCTGTCTGCATGGGTTCAAGTCTCAGATTCGGCTAATGTGGGTATGTGAGAAAGCTTGCCTGTAGCTTCTCGTAGGTCGGTAGGTCTTTCCGGATTTTTCCTGAGTTCTTCCTCCACCAATAATACTGGCTGCCATGTATAGACTATCTTGTGCTGAAAATGGCGTTAAACCCTACAACAACAACAACAGCAAATGGTGTGCTATATACCATTTTATTTGTTAGCACTTTACAGGCTTTAATGAGTTTCCATATCCCCCATAGTGTGAGTATTTGTTTTTCTGTAACAAAACAAAAGACGTTTGAAGAACCAAAGTATTTATTATTCTTGCTCTAGGGTTTGCTCATTCCTCTTTCATTTGATTATTTTAAGATGTTCTCCTACTCATAATGTTCCTTTGTTTCCTTCTGAGTATATTTCTTTGACATATACTTCCTTCTTCAGACACTAGGTCTTGCTTCTGGTTTCTATATTCAAGTCCCTAAATTTTAGTGTTATTAATCAAGGATCTATTGTATTGTGTGTTATATGTGTATACTACATTGTTTTAATCATGTAATATCATGTTTGTGTTATAATGATGATTTTATATGCTTTAACTGGCATTACATTTTGTATCTATTTTGAGTACAAAAAAGAAACAAGTATAAGGTTTATAGTTATGTGTTGTGATGGGTCACCAGTTTCATCTAGTATTTTCTAATAGTGACAAGTGAGAAAGATTTTCTTCATCTTGTTGCTGTGTGTATATTCATAGCTGCCAACCCCCGAGTGCAAAAATACTGATTACTTGTGACAAAAATACTGATTTTCAGGAACAAATACTGATTTTTAAATTTCAATGCATATGTATCTATTTACAACATATATAACCATCAGTAAAGTTGGACAGTGCCTTACATAATTATTTAATGTCAAATCTATTTACAACATATACAACCATCAGTAAAGTTGGACGGTGCCTTATATAATTATTTAATGTCAAATCTATTTACAACATATATAACCATCAGTAAAGTTGGACGGTGCCTTACATAATTATTTAATGTCAAATCTATTTACAACATATACAACCATCAGTAAAGTTGGACGGTGCCTTACATAATTATTTAATGTCAAATCTATTTACAACATATATAACCATCAGTAAAGTTGGACGGTGCCTTACATAATTATTTGATGTCAAAGATGCACATGCTGCACATTTGTTCATTCTGGAGTTGCACCATGTTCCATATGGGTGCCCATTCAAAAGGTGCAAGAGTGCAACACACTCAAAAACAAGCTATTTATAGGAGCCCTTTCCACGCCTGTTTCTTTTTTAATCATTGATTCCAATGTACGAACTTTCATTTATTAACTCAGTTCTGGGATTTTCTTATTGAAATGTTTTCGTTCTAGCATAAGAATTATCTTTTGCGATTTAATGTCTGAAAAACGTGTGAAAAATAAATCACCAAGAACACTAGCAACTGAAAAAGGAAGGTTTATTTCGAAAAGAAATTTAAAAATCAAATTTTGATCGATGTACATTAAGGTTCTCTCTGTCATTTATCTACGTCGTAAGTTCAGGCTGAGTTGTGTGTGATGAAGCAGGAATCTGATGTTTATTAGCTCTTTCGTGCTCTTGCATTTCATGGGCGCCTCCGTGCCCAATAGCGAAATCATGTTACACAATTTACAAAACGTCAATTTTTCTCCTTTACTATATGGTTTCACAAATCTATAAAAGACGGCACAAATATCTTTCCAGTTGTCTCCTATTTCTCCTGGAGAAAATTCTGAATATTCTGCCTTCCAATTTATCATGATTAGATAGAAGCTGAATATTACGAAGACTTAGATACAGCAACAGCGGTAACTATTACGAAATCCAATATGGCGGATAACAACAAGCCTGGTAGCTTCGATTTCAAATGAACCAATCATATTGTAGAACTGTATTCATATATGTATATGTGATATTGTCAAAATAGAACTGAGAGCGCGTTCTAAACTGACGATTCCAAAGAAATTTTATTATTTTTTTAAATTACAAAACGTATTTTTTGTACAAAAAAAACGTACACCCGTATTCAGGTCCAAAATACGGGATATATATATATGGATATATATATATATATATGTGTGTGTGTGTGTGTGTGTGTGTGTGTTTAGTTCCCCAGTCCTTTCCCCCCATAATAATTGTATACAGTGAGAGGGGCTAGAAATCACTCATGCATCATGATGAACTAAATACAAAACACTTGGCAAACATGGATACGTTAGTGACAGTAACAGTTATCTTCATGTCCAGAGGCTTCATTACCAACCAGATGTAGTAAATACCTAATATGTGAAGGAGATCACTAGGTTATCAAACAGGTCCACACATGCGAGACAGCTAAAAAGACATGAATCCACCATCTGGAGAAAAAAATAGACTATCCAAAAATAATTTCCAGTAATTCAACATAAGATCATTTCTCCTTTTTACCTGAAGTGTTGAAACCCTCTTTGATATTATTGAACAATAAGATTTTTAATTAGCAGCCATGGAAGCCATATTGGACGGAAGATTGGCATCATTTTTATTTAAGACAAATAGATGCCTTTGTCATGCATTTGGTGACAAGATTTTAATAATATTCATTTCTGCAGCTATTTTACTATTTTTAGGTATTTTGCAGGTCACCATTTTCATTAAGGACCAACTAGATATAAAGAAGCTTTTTGGCAAAACCTCTTGTGTCCATACGAACACTGATTCTGTTTATAAACTATTTATATAAAAAACTGATTGACAAGGGATGAATAAACTCAACTTATTTCAAGTGATACATGTTCTCACAACTTCTTGGGCCATTAAAAAAAAATCTTTTTAACCTGCCTTGGCCCAAATGCCAGTGTATGACCTTTAATGCTGCCCTCAAGTCACAGCAAGTCAACAGTGATGGAGTGTACTGGCATTGTGTGTTATATGCTGTAATTCAAAGCTGCCACCCCCACCCCCACAATATGTAGGTGTTCTATTCTAACTGGGATTACTGCTAAGAATGTAAGAGTTCTAAAGGATTTAATGCCATGGATCAATTTAAGACGGTTTATACTTAACGTCTGGATACAAAAGCCACTCAAATGTATTAGTAGCCAGCGGCTCAACAATCTGCCTGTATAAAAAAGTTGACAGTCCATAATAGTGTTTTCATAGGGTTGTTTTCCCCCACCAGTCGTGTCAAAATCGTGTTTTTTTAAATAAAAAGTTATATATAAATAAAAAGGTGGAGAACAATTCGCTGGTCTAAATGGTTGTGAACATTTTATAATGTAAATTGGGTCCTAAATCATGAGCTGGCAAAGGGAGCATTTTCCTAACGTTGCATTGTTTTCGTACTTAATTACTTTACAACTAAAAGTTTCAAATTAATATAGCAGTTACTTGATAAGGTACTGTAAAAAGTCACAACTCTAATTTTAAGACAAAAGTCACATGCGCAACCATTGTAATTAACAACTGCGACTATTAATTGAACACATAAAATTAACATGGTAAATTAGAGTAAAATGATGACAGTGAATTACTACGATAGTGGGGCATTCAGGAACAATCCAAAAACATGTATCGTAAAGTGAATAGATTATACAAAAGAACTGTTTTCCGCTCTTACCGGCGACAACAGTCATGAATGGAAAGCGCCATCTTTTACAGGTACGTGTCCAGCCGCCGTTTCGTACAAAAATATATTGGCTATTACTAAAACACACAAGCGCGGAAACATTGTAATGAAAAAGAAACACAATTAAAAACAACACGTTAGCTACACAAGACCCTCAATTTTCGGAGTATTTAAAGACGTCAATAATTGTATCATTTACATTTTTATTCCACATCAATTTGAACGTAAGTGAGCGGAATTGCTATTTAGTAATTTATTTTTTTGCTGCCACTATTTATATTGCAGTTCAGATGTATTTATTAAATCTTTTAACAGTTTCTTCCATGAGATTTTCATTTGCAAGCTAAGGGCTTTTCGAAACCCAAAGTAGGTAGAATCATCGGGAAACACTGTCTCATAGTCTAATCGTCGGACGTATTATAGTTAATTTTCTTGAAGAAAAAAAAATACCTGTAGTAGCCTACCAGTGACCAATAACCTCAAGGACCTAGTCAGGGCGAAGCTAACGCCAATCACTAATAATAATAAAAATGAGGATTTTGTATAGCGCCTAATCTTTAGAAGCTACAAGCGCTTTACAACATCTATAATGATATGACTACCGAAGAAAAACACACCCCAACCCCTCCCAACCCCATGATATTGAAAAACATGAAAAATGCTGAAAATATTTAAGGTATTAAACAATATTAGGTCTTTAAGTTTGTTCTTGAAGTCGAAAAAGGTGAGTTTAAAGAGCACTCTTGAAAGGGACCACTGTGTCTTTCTCTCTAATTTCAGTCGGCAATTCGTTCCACATTGCTAGTCCCTGCTATACAAAAGAACGTTATCCATATGACTTCGTTTACATAGCTGGAACAATGAGTATACGATTGTCAGAAGAGGAGTGTAAGTATCTTGCTGGTGTTTACACATGGATGAGGCCGGATAGCAGCAGAGAGGGTGAGCCGGACAACATTTTTAGACAAGTATTCACTGAAATCACGCTTAAAATCAATGAAACCAATGACATCAGGCCCAAAAGTCAATGACATCAGGTCCCAAATGTGTGTGTGAATCATGGATTAGGTCCAAAAAAAAATTATGAAAAAATCAATGAAATTAATAAAATCAAAAACTTTTCAACTATTACATTTTTTGGGAAAAAGGGACTACAACGTCGTTGTCACTACCCTCTCTGCTGCTAGAACTTTCAGTTGGGGTTAACCGAATATTTGATCCAGTCCGATACGATATCGTGTTCCAGACTTTGTCTGGGGGACGAAAATCCTCTTAGGATTTCACAAATAGACTAATTTGTAAAACCTCCTCTTGTAAATCAATCAGATTATTAGACTGGTCATTGAGTTTGAAATTAATTCTGGTTAATGAATTATTATGACATCGCATATAGACTGGATTCACCGGGGATTCAATTATTAAAAACCCTGGAGGAGCTATTGGTGCAAATGAATACAAAATATATCCCTGCTGAGCTTGATTTGATCGTTCTAAATTTATTTGATAGCTTCCTTCTATCACATCACATACTAAATTGAGCGCAATCACCGTTGAAATATTCACATTGAACGGAGCAATATGCCTGCCACCACCATCTGGGTCATTATTATGGGTCAGGATTTTTATTTCCGGTGATGTTACTTTTTTCCACGCATCATGAATTATTTTAAAACCAATATCGATGGCATCACTGAGAGATTTTTGTAGTTCTAAGATATTATATCCTGGTAGTTTGACTGTTGGTATATCCTTGACGGGGATGCCCTTGCCTCCTGCAAAAATTGTTCTTGTTGTAGGATTACTGTCATCTAATATCTCTTGAATAATTTGTGAATTAAATTTTTTCATATCGTCGATAATTTTGTTACATGTTTCTACGACACTGATAAATTCATCTCGGGTAAGAGAGCCGGATTTAAGGGGTATTAACAACAGTGAAAAATCATTATTCATTGCTGTGAAATTTTCAGCGATTTTAAGTTCGTTAACAAAAAGATATTTCCCTCCCTTATCTATAGTGCCAAGAGCAAAAAAGATTCTAGCAATACTGTAATCTCTATAACTCTTTACTGGATTATCAGATTTTATCCTGTCTGTGATATAATCGGTTTTTTGAGGTTCTGGTAAATCAACGGTTTCCCCCCTTGGTGGTAATTCAGGCCATCCTAGTACTGTTCTTATTGAGCTTTGATAGATATCTACGACGTATTCTTCTGAGTTTATTTCAATGGCAGATGATAGTGTTGGTTCATGAACTGTTATAGCGATTTTTGACTCTACTCCAGTAATCGATTTTATTCTACGCGCGAATTCATTATTGATTTGTTCAATTTGGTATGATCCGGTTGGTATGGAAACAACATTCCAGTCTGGGGTGCCGTCTGGTTTATTCTTATTTGCAAATACCAGTGAATTATTGGGTTGTTGACCACCAAATGATTTTGACCTAATATTTGGCCAACTGTGGTATACTCGTAATTTTGCTAGCGCTATCTCCTTCACTGGGACTGGAGAGGGGAAATTCACACTGAATTCTGGATTCGTTGAGGTTATTGAGATCATGCTTGTTTGTACTGGGTTTGTGTTCTCCACTATTTGTTGAAGTAATTCCATCTGTGTTGTCATTGTTATTATATTCATGATGTATTTCTAATTTTGACATCGCAGAATCATATATATCTACCATCGCTGAAAACTCACTCTCTGATATAATTGTATCATCGAGCGATGACGATATCAATGAGGATAATTGCGAGTATGCAGTGGACACAACATGAAATTGAATTATGTAGTCTTGTAGTTTCCGTTGGCTGCATGATGATATTTTTTTTGTGATTATTGAAATTATTCCAGCGATTGTTGTTGCCGCAGAAATGCAAATTGGAACAGCTATCGGGGCCATCATTGTCACTGAAGACAGTATAATACCGGCTCCGGTGATTACACCACTCACAGCGTACACAGTAACATCAATTGCGGTAATTCTCCTGCGATATTTTTTAATTTTCAATTCATACTCCTCAGACAAGGTTTTGAGTCTAGTTTGATACTCTCTGACCTGATCATAGCGATATTGCGATGATGAAATCATTTTTATTTTAAATACGCTAGCGTTTTCAATTACGATTTACTTAAATCCGCTACGAATTCCACATACCACGTTGTTGAGACCCTAACCAAATTTTTATCAGTAGATGTGATTGTAAACTTTTCAGTTGTACCCTTGTCGATGATCGTTGAAATCGTATTATTGACCCCGGATGAACTGGACGATGATATATTAAATTGAGACAATGGTGTTACTAGTGTTAATCGATAAATACCCTTAACGGTTGCAGTGATATCTAATTTGTTGTTTGTAGGTGTCCACTCAAATGATCCGTGTTGGATCGTGTATACTACGTTGTTGGTTTTCTCATGATGAATTTTTGTTTTTTCAATGGCTGTTATCATCCTCGTTGCATCCCCCTTGATGCCTTCGATGAAAGTTTTCGTCTCATCGATGGATTTTTTAATATCAGGGAGTTTTATTTCAATTTTATCGAATGTAGTTCCAATAAATTTATCAATGATATTTCTACGAAATGCGGTAAACTGTTTTATGTGTTCTTCGGTTTTAGATTGAAGTGTTGCTAGTTCTAACGCAGAATCGTTGAGAGTTTTAAATCGATCTGTAATCGTCGAAAAAAGTACACCCGGTTTGAGTTTACCCTGATCGGAAAATAACGCGATAGTATCCTCGATTGCGTTTTGTTGTTTAACTAAAATATCATCCAGAGAGATATTACTGGTTTTCAATTTACCCTGATCGGAAAATAACGCAACTGTGTTCTCGATTGCGTTTTGTTGTTTAACTAAAATATCATCCAGAGAGATATTACTGGTTTTCAATTTACCCTGATCGGAAAATAACGCAACTGTGTTCTCGATTCCGTTTTGTTGTTTAACTAAAATATCATCCAGAGAAATATTACTGGATTTCAATTTACCCTGTTTGTCTTGAAATACAACTATTTCATTCGGGTCAACACTTGTTAAGTTCAACGTCTCAGCGATTTCATCTTTAATTTTTTTTGTTATATCCTTGATAGAATCAGGGGTTGCAGTGTCATCGGGTTTGGGTTTCAGAGGTCTTCCCCAAATATCAATCATGTTATTGTAAAACTCTTTCTCTCTCTAAAAAGCGATTACTAGTGTAGTCATTAACGACAATATGAGGTGGTTTTCCCCTTGGGTTACCCAAGGAGTTAGAAATAGCGTCAAGGACATTTAATACTTCACTGCCACATATTGGTGGGTCATTGATTTGTTGTGTTGGTAGCGTAGAATACCAAGTCTTCATTGGAAGGGTTTTTATATACCGCATAAACTCTTTTGGTGGGGCTAATCCATATGAATCAAAATAGACAATCCCACGTGGATCAATAGCGTATGCAACCCAGTGAGTTCCAGGTCCGGTGCTGTTATCGAGATTAATAATACCTGTTTCAGTTTTGTTTGGTTGATGTGGTAATTGATCTTTCATAAAAACACCTCTGAAATGTTTAATCGCTAGTTTTTTAGCAGCATCCATTAAATCAAAATTGGACATGGGAATCATAGGTTCGGAAATTGAAGATTTCTGAATTAATAAACCGTTCCTGGTAGTCTCAGGCCTGATCCGTGAACGGATCTCCCACTGTACCATGAATACGGGGTTCCTGGTAGTCTTAGACCCTTTCCGCTGTACCATGAATACGGGGTTCCTGGTAGTCTTAGACCCAATCCTTGAACGGATCGTCTCTTTTTTTTATATCCTTGTCCAGCTGCCTTTTTCAACGCCATTCCTTTTGCAGTACCAACGGCTCCTAACGCCGCTGCTTTAGCCACCGCTGGGGCTGCTGCTGCAATCAATGCTGGTATTGCAGCTAACAATGGAAATATACCACCCGTTTTCATCATATTTTTAATAGCAGCCGCAGAAAGAGTAATCTGAACCCCTTTTTTATCCTTGAAAGCATCATTGAAATGTTTCACCTGACGAGTTGTCAGCGAGAATTTATTTTCACCACCAGTCATTTGATTAGGTTTCAACGTGATTGTGGTTCCTCATTTTTTAGCCGATTCTGATTGCAATTTTTTGATTTGACTAGGAGTTAACGTAACACTAATAACACTATATGACATTATATATAATTGATTGATTCTAATTCAATGAAAAATCGAGAAAAATCGTTCAAAGATTTTCTACTGGGGCATCTACCACTCTCATTCGTCCACCAACACCTTCAAGTAACATTGATTTATCACTGAGAATGACAGCAACCGCTCTATAATCAGCAATAGCACCACGAGTCACATTAGCTCTAAAGTGTATATCAACAACTGACTGTCTCATCAAATCGAGATGTTCCAGTGAGAAGTAATAGATCGGATACAGATTCTTAAAATCAAATTGTGATATTTGCAAACCAGTATCCACATTTTGATCGCGTGCCATAAATGACAACAGACGATGATAAACTCGTGCAATATGATTTTCTGTGTAATTAAGTTGTATATCCTCAGATGGTTCCTGCTGGCCGTTTATTCTCAGTGAGACGTCTTTCACACCTAATTGATCAAATATCATATGACTTCGTTGTTGATTGCCAACTCGTGTGTTATCCTGTAACGCAACGAATATATGACGTGGCGCAGAAACGCCTTGTTTTGATGCTAGGTTCCAAGTGAATAACCCGTTGATATTTGATTGTTTCACATCTGTACTCACGGTTAGCCAACTCAACAACGACTTTCCTCCTTGGTCCATAAATGATAGTAATCGTCCTTCTGCGGTGATTGCTGGAGTCAACACTGGCATCCACAATGATATTTTTGTTAAATTGACTTTACCAGCATCAGCATTTGGATTTGCAGCATCTGCTGGAATCCTCCAAATTGCGTCGTTATCATCACCCTTTCGTACAAGCGATACTGTATGCTTCGCCCCGTAGATAACTTTTCTGACGTTTCTACAGAATCCAAATATGTGATGCAGTGGAATCGCGCATGAAAATGATCTACGATCTCCTTGCAACATTGCGTTTCGTGTTGCGGCTCCTAGATTGAAATCAGGATCGTTGTTTATAATCATATTCTCGATACCAGCAACATTAGCAGGGTTAGGAGCAGTACGATCCCTTGGTTGTCTTATAATAAATGGATTTCCTCCAGCGGTATTCTTACCATCTTTTGCAAACATCATAGAAGGTCCTGCTGATCTTGTATAATCATCAGAATATCTCGCTAACCCGATTATTGCTGTAGCCACATCAACATCACGATCTATGGACTCAATTTCTTTTCCATCAATGAGATATCTAGCACTCTCAAATAGCGCCATAATACCATTATTGACAAAACCGACTTGAGTACCAGCTGGATACGGTGCTGGTACAGCAGGAGTATCAGCAGCTGTTACAATTTCTCCTTCTACTTCAATAAATGCTTCACAGGGTAAAAAGTATTTACTGGTATCATGGACTTGAAGATCAATTCTTGCTCGACTATTTGAGTCTATGGCATGATAGGCGTAATATTGATAATCGCGTACAGAATCATTCTTGGGGACTGGGGCATCTATATCAAATGCTGGATCAGATGATTTTTTGAACATTTTATTCTATTTATCAGAGTCTAAATAGTGAAATCGTAAACGATTTTTCCATTTTCATCGACGTAGTTTTTTAAGGCCACTTCCTGCTATCATGTTTGCAATATTGCTTTGGTCCCCTTGATTTACCATCGACGCTAATTTTTCATCTACTGCGTTATTTATTATTTTACTAACACTTGCAGGCATTTCTTCTGTAGACGGTAACGGTTTCTTTTTTCGCCCCACTAATGATGTTATTTTATCCTTCGCAGTTGAAAACGCTTTCCCGGCAAGATTTCCAACAGTACTAATACCCTTATCACGAATAACATCAATGGCTTTCATTGATAACTGTTTAGCTAACGGCATCACTTTTGGGGCCATTCTTGAAAAGAATCCTAAAATGGTATTGCCGAGGCCATCTCCGTAGTATGCTCTATAAACTGGAAACCGTGAATTAACTACATAGACGAGGGTTGGTTTATCATGATTGTAATGGATGATCATTATTATAAAAACAATAGTGTTTTCAATTGTTATTTAATCGCTATGATACCCATTTGCTAACTCGTCAATGAAATCTCGATAGGTTTTGATATCCATGATACCGCCGGCAAATAACCGTCTACAGATATCAGCTGCTTCATTAATTATTTCTGGAGAGTTATTTCCAGCTCGTTTTCCTCCGATGAGAACATCTAATCGTGATATATCATTGATAACACTATCAGGACAAGTGTTTCCAATCCTTGGATTTCCTAATCCACTTCCGCTATAACCAGTTGCTTCATCTAGTTTGTCTGTATCCGTGGTTTGTAAATAATCAAGAGTATCATCATCATCAGGTGGTAGTTGTTGTTTTTTTTGTCTCCGTGTTGGTGTTTGACGTCGTTCTTCTAAATCATCATCATCATCAGGTGGTAGTTGTTGTTTTTTTTGTCTTCTTGTTTGTCTACGTGTTGGTGTTTGACGTTTTAGTTCTTGCCGTTCTTCTATTTCTCGTTGTCGCTCTTCTATTTGTTCTCTTTTATAATTGCTAATTCCCCTTTGAAATTCCTTGTATCCTATCTCATCCTTATTCAAACGACCAATCCCTTTATTTAGTTTATACAAATAATCGAACCAATCATTACTTGATATTCTATCATTTTTATACTCGTCCTTTAAAAAATCTTTTTTTGAATTATAGCTTTGAGCAGCAAAATTACCAAAGGCTTGATAATCCTTTGATTTCAATAGACTAGGTTTTTTTATTAATATTTTAGCATGATCAGTAAATTTATTCAACAGAGAAACAGTCGTTTTTTACGGATCAGTTTTTTCAGTCTGTTCAGTTTTCGCTGCTAGTTTTTCAAGTTCACCAATAACAGATTTTCCCGTCTCGGGACCATCTCCCAGTATAGCACGCTCTACCCCCTTCGTTGCTGTGGTTACTGGTTTAAACAATTCTTCAGACCCCAGAGCAAAATCAGTTTGTAAACTCTGTCGTTGTTGCAGTTTATTTCTTACAGAGTCACGAAATGGTATAAATTTCTTAATTGCATCTAGTCGTTCACGAGCCAGTCGGGTTGTTAATGCTTCATTGACCATTATTTGAAATCAGAAACCATTTTTCAATTGTAAAACAATTTTTTAATCCGACCTAACACACCATCGTGCAACTCCCTTTTTGACATCAGTGACATGTCGGATGATTTTTAACACAGTCATGGAAGTGTTATTTCATCGTGAGACACCTTCTATCATTGATGGGGAAAGTGTCATAATTGTATATAAAATAATTAATACTGACAGTTTCCCCACTTTTTTGACATGTCGGATGATTTTTGATACGGTCATGGAAGTGTTATTTCATCCTATAACAGCTTCTATCATTGATGAGGAAAGTGTGGAAATTGTATATAAAATAATTAATACCACAGTTTCCTCATTCTATTTTTGACATTTTCAATCCAAAAATGCTAAAAAAATGAAAATCTCTTGAGGGTCGGAATGATAAAATGGTCGGGCAATCAATGGTCAGGCAATCAATGGTCAGGCAATCAATGGTCGGGCAATCAAAATTGTTCATTTTCTTGAATTAATGCTCGTAGGTTTCTAATTTTAGAGTTGACTTCTTTTTTCAATTCGTATTCGTTACCTAATTCTTTTCGTATTCCCTCTACGATAGTATACAACGGGACGAACACACTGATGTCACTGGAAAATGAAAGAGAGTCTTTAATAGAATTCTGATTTTTTTTGATGAGTGCATACTTCTTGGGTAGCATATATTTGTTAGTGCTAACCCCGTATTCTATATCCTGAAAATCAGACACAATTTGATCAGGATTTAATCCATCTGATAGTTTGATATCCTGATTTTTCAATTTTGCTATTTCAACTATGATGCTATTCATGTTTTCAGAATTCATTATTCTATAAGAATGACATATCTCTAATTGAAAAATATGAAGCATTAGACATAACTAAATTGAAATTTTTGCCCCGTCTTTTTTGAAATAGCCGATCGATAAATCCTCCCTGCAACTTTTTGAACAGAAGTTGGACAAATATCGAAGTGCCTACCGGCTTCATTCATAGATGAAAATATTTTTTCTTCATTAGTTATTGTATTCAAAGATGTCACAGGTCTCTTCCAAACCGTTTTGCAAGTGCCAGCTCTTCCTCGTTTGGAATTCTCACTCAGTGTGATAGCCTGCAGATTTGATACAGAATTATTCTTTGGATTAGAATCCTTGTGATAAATAACAAAACCATTCTCGATCAATCCATAATGACATTCATACACGAAACGATGATTGAGATAAGTTTTCTTTTCTTTTCCCTCCCTAACAGTAAACCTCAAATACCCTTGATTACTCACAAAACCGACCGGTTTCTTCATTCTACAGTGTCTTACAACACCATCACTGGATGCTTCATATTTTGTAATCACTGGATGTGGTCTGAATTCTTGGTTCATATATACTATTCTATTGTTTGTCTAATTCAGTGTTTGGTTCAATAATTACATCACTGGAAAATCTTTCGATATAGTCTTGCGGGGTTCTTATGATTTTATCCTTGATGTTGTCAGAGTCAAGGGCTTTTTCAGGGTCATAATTTCTGATGGATTGTCCATTTTTTATTCTTTTATCATAATAACGCTTCAATTCCCTATATCGCTTACCACCACAATCAATACACAATTGTGATCTTCCCTTGACCCCAACCCCACATCGAATACAGGGTAACGGACCAAGACTTCCACGTCGAAAACTTTGCATATGATACCTACAGTATTCATTTTTTCTGCATGATTTGTTACACGGGGTTACATTTCCCATCATGAGCCATTTGCAGTGATTCATTATACATAAAACTTTCATTTAAATGTTTGTTTTTTATATAGCATGAAGGAGTTCAAGAGATTGACTTCGAAAAATGCTAAATTCAATGCTGATAGAGAGTTCAAGAGATTATTGAAAATCAATCCTAGATTTAATCTCGATAGACCAAAAAAAACGTAACAAACGTCCAAGAGACGGAAACATGAAAGAGTTTAAGAGATTATTAAAAATCAATCCTAGATTTAATCTCGATAGACCCAAAAAAACGTCCAATAGACGGAAACAAACGTAACAAACGTCCAAGAGACGGAAACATGAAAGAGTTTAAGAGATTATTGAAAATTAACCCTAAATTTAATATCGATAAACCCAAAAAACGTCCAAAACGCCCAATAGACGGAAACATGAAAGAGTTTAAGAGATTATTGAAAATCAATCCTAGATTTAATCGCGATAGACCCAAAAAACGTAACAAACGTCCAAGAGACGGAAACATGAGATCATCATGGAAGGATGCTCAATTCAATCTTGATATAGTTTCTAATACACCCAAGAATAAAATTCTTGATAAACCCATCAGAGACTGTTTTAATGAATTCAAGCGTGATGGAGCATCTTATTGTTGGTCAACATTTCGAATTGATGGTGTTGTTGACGCTACCATGAATGATGAAAAGGCAGCAGTGATCATTTCACGTGTTGGGGAAAAAAGTCATTTTTTCCGAATCAAATTCATTATCCGTGAGAATGGCAAATGGATTATTAAGGATAAATTTGAACCCATTCTCAAGGGCAAAAAAACTGTCACCGTGAACCAGGATTCCAAACCGGGAATTTTGACTGGAATTGATAAACCCTACTACGAAAGATCTTATCCTGTCACAGCAGTTGTTTACGGGATCTATCCGCTCAATGAAAAACCTGATATTTCAAAACTAGCACCCATGAAATATTCGACAGGCCTCAATTGTGTAGCAGAACGAATAATAGAACACTTCACAAATGCATCCCGGGGAAATAAACTAACTGATCTAAGACGAAAAAAAATAACCGAGTGGGAGTTCACGGTAAAAGAGCATGGAGCAACAATTCAGGATATAACTAAATTAGAAACATCATTAAGATTTCCAATATCGGTAAGGACAATCACCGGTGAAGTATTAAAAGAACCGAAATATCAATCAAAAAAAGGAAACCCCATTGAAATTATTGATCATAACGCGCACGCGTGGTCATCTGCAGTAACAATATTCCCACGGGATAGAACCGTAAAATATTTATCCCAAACCGAAGAGTTTTTTTCAGAGCAGAAATTATTTGATGCTATTTACCATTTGAGTAAAAACGATCCTGTGTCAGCGTGGCTATTTCATAGTAATTCAGACGAGGAATGCAGATTTGATCAGTTTGTAAGGCCCAACGGAGAATTATACCGTACTGAAGAACTGCAGAATCAAATGAAACAACTAGCTAGTGAGTTTTCTGAGGACGGAGAAGACAACGATCAATTATTAGCAAACTGTTTTACAGTACCATCCATTGCAGCACATTTTGCTAGAAAGAAAAACGCGTGGAAACCAACACGAAGTGAGTTTTTATCAGATGTCAAATTATCCTGTCTTGAATACAGCCACGGCGGATTATGGAACACAAAATACACCGCTGATACCGTTATTTCCGTTGATATGATTGCGTGTTATCCAGGAAGTTTTCTTGGGTATGGAGAATGCGAGAAATATTTCAAACGATTTGGACACCCTACACACGAAATGACCCGTGTTGCGATTAATGGACCACTTCCTGATTTTGATTTAACCGGATTCGCTTGTGTGGTATCATTTGAAATGGCTGAAGGGCTTCATCCGTGTAGTTATCTTTGGATTGGTAAACACATGTCTGAAAAACACTGGATGCCAATAGTGTTATTACGGTATATGCTTGATTGTAAGATGTTAAAATCATTAATTGTCAGTGAAGCAATTATATCCTATCGAGCACAGAAATCAGTCTGGTTACCACAACCTGATCTAGAAAAAATAATTAGCGAAGAGCGAAAACTGTTTCCTGATTTTAATGAACAACAAATCATGGATTGGTCCAGACAGTTATTTGAAATCAGAAACAATGAAGCAAAAAATCTTGGACGAAGAATAATCGGTAAATTTACCCAAGGTGGCAAAGATGATAATACGAAATATTCTTCACGATTGATTATAGACAACGCTGAATACGATTTTGTAATGGCGGATTTAACGAATAAGGGCCTATATGTCAATCGTAAGGACGCATTTATGTCCGATGGAACCAAATTGGGTACAATTGTTACCTACAATGATGGATACCATCCGCAGTACACACATTTGAGAGCTTCTATGCTCGGTTATGCTTCTATCAATCTGTTTTCAATGATCAATAGATTTTCTACCACCGCAGTTAGAGTTGCTACTGACTCATTTTACATAAATAGCAAAATGGCTGATTTTAAGGCTACTGGCAACGAGAAATGGGGATCATGGAGAATTAAGAAAGAAATGATTCATGATTATATTCCATCAGCAGATGTTACCATTGAAAATAATTACTTAGAAAGCAATCAGTGTTCAGAATTTTCTAGTGCACCACCGATTTCTGATCCAATATGCCTGTATAAAACAGTTTATTTAAACGGCTGTGGTGGGTCAGGAAAAACAACCCGGGCAATTGAGTTATTTCGTCGTGGAAACGCTAGCGTTTCTAACATGATTGTGCTAACACCGACTCATAGACTTGCAAGAGAAATGATACAGAGAGGGGTAAATGCTTGCACTTATCACAGCTTTTTCCGATGGAAGGGAGATAAATGGACTCCTGAGCGCATGGGAGAGAAATTTATTCCTGAAATCATGATTTGGGATGAAATAGACACAGTGTCAGAAGATGTCTTAAAAATATTTCTTGAGTGGTTGTTATTGAAGAATACAAAAGTCGTTATGTGCGGTGATCACGGCCAACCACCACCATTTGTCGGTGCATCCCCCCATGAATGGCTAAAGGGTTTTGTAGACTATTATGAAGAAATTGATACCGATCATAGATCACTTGATAATGAATTAAAAGAATTGAAGAAACTAATTAGATTACAACCGGATAGAATCCAGTGTGAAATAACCCGTGAAATAATTTCGGAAACTCCCATGAATGAGTTTTGGGAAGCGTGGAGACCAAATGATGTAATCATTGCAAGTAGAAAAATAGTCAGGGACACACTTCAGATGAAGTTATTTGAATTGCATAAACAAAAATTTGCAACGCTTCCAGTACCGTTATGTTATAGGCCATCGGATACGCGAAAACAGAATATTGAAGTTGATATTCCAGGACAAAGTGAAAAACAAATTCTGGTATTAAATGATATTGTGCTGGTTGATATCAATGTCGTTGAAGATGCATTGCGTGCTAATAAATCCCCATGGACGCTAGGATACGCAGCGACGATACATTCTTCACAGGGATTGACTATATCGGATACAACTGTTTGGATGGTAGATAATCGCATAGAATGGTCAAATTTAGTCTATCTTTCAGTATCCAGAGTACGAAAAATAAATCAACTTCGAAGAATTGTCCTGACAGAGTCAGGCGATGATGAAATCATTAGCGATGATAATGACACCACAATAGATGATATTATTGATAAAAAACTCTCCGGTTACAAACAACAGGACAAAAAAAAAACAACGAGAATTTGATATTGATGCTGAATTAATAATCACTTTGAAGAAACAACAGAATAATCACTGCGCAAGTTGCAATTGTATAATGCGTTGGCAGTATTCGGATAAGGATCCTCGCCAATTCACCGTAGACAGAAAAAATAACAATCTCGGTCATGTCAGAAATAATGTGATGTTGACTTGTCTTGAGTGCAATAGACGCAAGGGTGCTAGTTAAGACCATGGGGTGGCAATTGAGTATCCTCGGGTATCACTTGTAATTGTTGTCTAGTTAAACCCCGTTTAGGGGCAGTTGAATCCAGTTTATAGAGTGGAGGTCTACCCGTAGATCGTGTTATACTAGATATCTTATGCGTAGTGACGCTCCAAATAGGATCAGTAGCCCTTTTTCTACCCCCTTCAAGCTCTCCTGGTTCGTATAAGTACCTCACAATGACACTACTACCAAGAATTGGTTCTTTGAAATCTTTTTGTGGTTTTTCAGGTATCGACTTCTTTTTAATCGCGTTGATAGGTTTCATGTTGATGGTTCTAGTAATCTCGTTATTCAGTGCGGTAACTACACCTGGTAATCTCTTAACCCATTCACGAGATCTTTTTTCTTGGATGAATTCTTTTGCATATTGATATCCAAATAACCGCTCAGCAAGGGTTTTATTAAACCGTTCTACAATGGCCTGATCACGATGCAGTGCAGTATACCCTCGTCTGATAGCGACATTGTGATATTTCATTGTAGATAACACTGCACCCTGAAATTCCTTGCCCGGGTCAACTTGTAACAGATTTGGCCAGTGCAGAGGGCTCCTTCGATAAATCCTTTCAAATGCAGAAGCGACTTCAGTGGCCGATTTTGTTTTTAACGGTTCTGCTTCTTTGTATCGACTTGCAATATCAACTACAGTTAACGCATATTTGTAACCACGATCATGTGGCAGAAATAATAGATCAGCCTGATGAACTTCATTGGGTCCGGTTACATCAAAATGCGAGAATTGAATTTGTTTAGGCGGTGGTAGATAAATTTGCCATAGTGCCTGTTTGGGTAACCAATGAGCCGCAGTGGTTTTCTTCACTTTTGCGGCGCTAGCGAGTTTACTGATTGCAGCGTTACCCTTCCAGTATCCTCTTGGGGAATAATAAATAGATTCCATGTTGCTATTAATTACCAGCACCTAACATCAATTTACTTTTCATAGCCGATTTTATCAAAAATGAAGCCAATTTTTCTTTGAAGGATTTATCAGTGATAGAATTCAACGCATGAATTAATTTCACATCTGCTAGATGCCTGTGTTGCAAATTGCTGCTTTTATAAGCAACATCATGAAGGTGACAGGCCTTATCAATAGCGTTTATTGGTTCCTCACCGGGTCGGGGCTGATTTTGATCATTGAGTCTGATATCAAGTCTGGTTCCCGGTCCACAATAACTATACCCTGGAAGGTGTTTTTCTCCGGGGTATTTTGCCCATGGGGTTCCAGGGAGTTTTGCTAATTTGGCAGCGATATCACCTCCTCGTTTTTTTTAAAGGTTCCTTGGGTTCCTTGGGTTTAGAAACAAATCTAAATTTCTTTGTACTACACTGTACGCATTTACCAGAAAGCGCTGATCGGTTATTTTTAGTTGTAATCGTCGTCAAGTCATCTGTGCCAGTACGCGCCTTACACTTCACGCAATATAGATCCATAATTTATGTATAGAGATATGAATATAATTGATTTTTCAGCGACTAAAACAAGAGAACCAGTGAAGCATCATGCAGCGCTACCAAACTCTATCCGCGCAATTATAATCGGACCATCTGGATCCGGTAAAACGCAATTGTTGCTCAATTTAATAATGAGATGGATGAAGTGGGATAAGTTGTATTTAATTGCCCCTAGCGTAGACGACCAACGATGCTATGAAGTGCTAAAAGATTTTAATGAAAACGCTTCAGAGATTGACGGCGAGGATGTTATTGAATTTATAACCGATATTGACGACGCGCCATCAGTAGAAGACCTCGATGGAAGTATCAACAATTTAGTTGTATACGACGATGTCATGTTAGATAATCAAAAAAATCCTGCTAGAATATTTTCCCGAGGCAGGCATAAAAACACGGACGTGATCTATGTCACTCAACGCTACACACAAATACCAAAAGTGATTCGCGATAATTGTAATATGCTTGCTGTATTCAACGGCGTTGATACACATACGCTACGAAATATTTGGCAGACATGGTGCTCCGATATGGACTTCAATCAATTTAGAAATTTCTTTAGTCATGCTCAGTCTGCCCCACACGGATTTGTAACAATAAATTTACATGACCCTCGAACACGATATCGTATCGGACTGGATCAAATATTCGGTTAACCCCAACTGAAAGTTCTAGCAGCAGAGAGGGTAGTGACAACGACGTTGTAGTCCCTTTTTCCCAAAAAATGTAATAGTTGAAAAGTTTTTGATTTTATTAATTTCATTGATTTTTTCATAATTTTTTTTTGGACCTAATCCATGATTCACACACACATTTGGGACCTGATGTCATTGACTTTTGGGCCTGATGTCATTGGTTTCATTGATTTTAAGCGTGATTTCAGTGAATACTTGTCTAAAAATGTTGTCCGGCTCACCCTCTCTGCTGCTCGGATAGGTATGTTAGTTTGGAGACCATCAGTGAAACGTAGAGCAGAGAACAAATTTTGTGTTTGATTCTGGATCGAATTAATAGCCAGTGTAGGATACATAATAGTGGTGAGATGTGCTCTGATCGAGGTACTCTAAAGATGATACGAGCATCTGTGTTTTGAACGTTTTGAAGTTGCTGGAGTAGATATTGTGACGAACCAGACAGAATTGAGTTACAATAGTCCAGTCTTGAATGTACCAATGAACATTCAAATGTTCTAGTGGAATCAACTGAAATATATTTGCGAATGGAACTGATGCGTCTCAGCTCAAGATATGCAGCCTTCTCATATGTTCATGACATGTTAGTGCAATGTGAGAGTACTGTCTAAAGTAACACCTAGGTTTTGTACTGACTGTGTGAATTTAATGTTGGTATTGCTGATATTTATTGTCTGAGGTATTGGATGTGAATGGGAAAGTCTTTGTGTTGTGATCAGAATGGCCTCAGTTTTTTCATCCTTCATATGGAGCTTGTTACATGTCTTCCATGATTTCACATCAGAAATGCACCTCTCTACTCCATGGATGGTAGCATCAACTTCAGTTGAGTGGCTAGATTTGTATATTTGGGTGTCATCAGCGTACAATTGGTGAGACATTGGGTGATGATCTATGACACTTGAGAGCGGCTAAGTGTATACAATGAAGGGAACAGCTCCAATAAAAGACCCCTGTGGAACACCACAGCATAGATTAACTGGGCTGGAATTCCATTTGCAGATATAATTTGTGTCCTGTTGATTAAATAGGACTTGAACCACTGTAAGGCTGTATTGTGAATGCCAAATACATGCTGGAGACGGTGACGTAAAATATCATAGTATATTATGTCAAATGCTGCAGAAAAAGCAAGGAGGGTGGTGAGGTCTGTAATATGTCCGCTATACAAAGCAGAGAGAATGTCACAAAATACTTTCAGAAGAGTAGTTTCAGTACTGTGGCAAAGGCGATATGCAGACTGTACATTGCTAAAAAGATTATTTCAAATGAAAGAAAATACAAGTTGGGTTAGACCAACTTTTTTCTAAGATTTTTTTTATATCAACGGGAAAATAGAAATTAGGAAGTAGTTCTTTAAATCGTTATGGTCAAGTGTTGGTTTCTTCAGAAGAGGTTTTACTATAGCAGTTTTTAAAAATAATGAGAATTCACCGGATGAGAGAGAGATATATTATTAATATCAGTTAGTGAAGGCAATATTGGGTCTAAGCACTCAAGCAGCAGTGATGTTGGAATTGGATCAAGTTTACATAACTTTGGTACACTCTTCATCATTTGGAAATAGGTCCGGAAGGTTTACTGGAGTGAAGGCAGATGGAAGTGATGTACATTTGTTCCTTATATTAGTTTGTTAGTAATCTCGAAGAGCTCTTTGCAACTGATACTCTCCGTGATCTTAGTACTGTACTGTAGTGGGATAATTTGGCTAAATGGACTATGTTTGTGACGTTCTGTTCTTCTTAGCGGCTTCATATATTTGTTTATGAATAGCGAGTCTGGTGGAAAGCGAAAGCCTCTCTGCTTTACGGCGATGTCTTTTAGCATCGCGAAGCTGGTCCCTAACAATGTTTTACCATGGAAAACACATTTTCTAATGATACTCTGCAATTTGTGGCTGGGCTATGTTTTTGAAGCAATGAACACAGGCAGTTATCGAGTTGTTCTGCTGTAGGATGTAAGTAAGTTGCTAGGTTTTCTTGGATGTCGTGCATTAGTTTGATCCTACTTATCATACGGAGGTTTCTCTTAGTAGCAAACAAAGGTGGAAGATTAGGGACGGATACGTCGAGATGGCATTGTTACGTGCTTAGGCTCGAATAAACAGTAACATAGAAAGAGTGAAAATAACAAGCTTGTAAAAATTTAACAAACAATTTACTGAGTACAAATATTTTCCAGAAAAAAACATAAACTTACGGTTTTAAGAATCATTTCCAAAATTAATCCAAAAATAATTCAAAATATAATCCACTAGTGTAATTGCAAAAGTCCTGGTAATAAAATGTCCTAATAATTCCCAGTTCGAATCATAGTGAAGCATCCAAGATGGAAGACGATGTCACGTGATGAAGTCAGTTCTGGTCTTATGAAATTCAATGAGCACAATTATTTTCCAGATAAATAACAAAATATATCCTCTTGATCCAACGAATTGAAATAATTTCCAGTACAAGGTAATTTAAAATAACTCAAAACGACACACAACTTAATATTCTAACAGTCCAACTTCTACTAAATAGTTCGCTCCAAAACATAATTTATATACCTGTTTTTACGTAAACAAGGAAGGGGTCACATGATCTTCTAGAATCTTTTAGAACAAATTTACGTTAAAAAAATCTCGTACACACCGTATGACCCAGAAGAGAATCAGTTATTTTAACTCTGAAGAACTAAAAATAGAAAGATGTTTATAACAAAGCTCCATAATGTCCTTGGCAATAACCAATCATTTTAAAAGCTTGTTTACAATTCTGAAGCCAGATCAGAAATGAGGTCAACACCTGGTATCTATTTGTTGAGTACAGGTCATCTCTCAATGAATGAATCTTAAACTTAAAATATCAAATTTGAATCTGACAAACAAACAATTAAAAGAAAAATAAATGACTTAAATCAAATATACGTAATAGCATATAATACAGAGGCGATCTGATGCAAGTTCGTGGCATACAAGGGTGGATTGCAGAATAGTATCATCAGGTCTATGAAGAATCCAGTCTAAAATGTGACCAAGTGAATGGGTGGGTTGGTTAACTGACTGTTTAAGGTTGAAAACATGAATAGAATCTGGGAGTTTTGACGTGAATGGGTTTCCAAGACAGTCACAATGAATGTTGAAATCTCCAAGAATAATTAGGTTGCCACCTATCGAATTTCCATACTCCAGAAGATTCGGAAAGTGCTCCAAAAAGAGATTTTATGTCTGCTTATTTATTCTTATAGGAGGAGGGCGGTAGAGACAGAATATATGGACTGACTTTTGTTCCAAGTGTGAGTGTTGTTTGCACTAGTTCAACCGATGTGTGGCAGAAATTGAAGGTTGTATTGTGCTTAAGACATTTTATTATGGAATCCTTTGTGATGACAGTAATTCCACATCCACGAGAGTGGCGGGAAAACAACTTGATGGAGTAAGCGGTGTGTGTTAAATCCGCCCACTTCGGCTGACCGCCTGATGTTTTAACCATGTTTATGTCAGGAAGAAGACGTTGATATTCTGGTCGTTGATAAAATTGACTATTTCTGTGCGCTTTTCCGGTGGTCCTAATGGTTGGGCGTTGAATAATGTAATATGCAATGGTATCTCTGGGACAGTTGACACAACGGTTGAAGATTTAAGAAGGATTTTCACCAGGTTATCAAAATAAACGGCCGAATATTTATTTAAATTGTTTATCTGGAAAGGGCGAAATGGAGATTACTGGAATTCTTCTTTCTCTTCTACGCCGGCCAGCTTTGAAACAACGTTTCTTTTCTCATTTAAATAATAATGAATGCAGTGCCAGTTCGTTTAGTCTTGAGCACAATGTAGTATTAAGAGCCAAGATGTGGTCATTCAAAACAAATAAGGATGTTCCATCTTAGTATAAGTGTTTTGACTAGTGATCAGGTGATCGCGGATTATTCAAAAACAAAGGAAGACAGCTGATAAAAATTATGATTGCTCTCGTTTCCAAAATATAGGGATGAAGAAACACATACGAACTGAACAGCTAATGCATGATGGAATACAATAACGTAGACAAAGATAGACAACAAGCACATATAGCATGAAAAATAGCACAAAAACGGAAGAGCTTTGTCAAGCCGGTTAAGCGATAACGGCCATCTTTCCGGAAAACCACTAATCAAGACCACCCTAGTCAATCTGGCCCTTGCGGTGATAAAAGGAGCAAAACCTGTCAACATAATATAGACCAGGACATTTTCTAGCACAGTAACTAGAGAAAAACTAAATATACATGTTCCAAACAAAACACGTAAAACAGAGAAAGCATCAGAGTGGTCGAACATACCTATTTTTAGAAGCGTTAATTTGCTAAACTAAAGCTTCTGACGAAAATGAAATTACAAAGCCAATAATGCTGTAGCCAATAGGGTCTAATTGCGTTAGTTTATAAGTTACTGTATTGTTGTCTTTGTGGTTTTTTTAAAGTATGAGCGCGAGTTTACCCGCCGTTACACTTATTTGTGGTCGCACCCTCTCTGTTGTTATAAATTGTTATATCAGTGTCTCAACCAAATATTGTAGCTATACCTATAGTATATCGCGACCTAGGATCATATAAATATATCGTTATAAATCTGTGCAGGGTAGGGTAGTTTGTGCGCGTGAGAAGAAGTTTATAAACTTAATTACATCCATGTCTCCGCTGCAAAAAATCTGAAGAATATTTCGCAGATTATCTGTCTATTAAATACAGCTAAACTATTACGGTTATCTCTGATCACTTTCGGAATTTTTGTATATCACCGAGTAACCTAAATCACATCTGTGTCTTTATGACTGCCTTTGGAAAATATGAGATGGGTTTGATTGCTTGTCCAGCATTACGTCGTCGTATACTACTATTTTATCAATAAATCCATCGAGGTCATCTATAGATGTAGCTTCATCAATTTTAGTGATAAACTCAATAATGTCATCAACGTCTTCATGCAATAATTTTGCGTTTTCAGTCAAATCTTTAAGCACATCGTAACATCTTTGATCATCAACTGCCAAAGCTAGTTAATACAATTTACCCCGCTTGAGCCATCTCATTATCAAATTAAGCAGTAATTTTATATTTTCACTTCCAGATGGACCTATGATAATTGCACTAATTGAATGTGGTAGCGCTGAATGATGTTATACTGGTTCATGCTTTTGTGTCGCTGATCAATCAATTACATCCATGTTGAAGAAATATAATAAATGATACGGATATTGTGCAAAACGAAGAGAACTGACCCCTACATATGGAGTAACAACAATAATAACGCAAAAAACGCGCATTTACAGACAAATGTGTGTAATGTGGTACAAAAATATAAATGTATCTCCCTAACTCAGTTACGACAACAAATAGGCGGTTATATAGTTACTTTTTTAAGGAAATTACCAGGAACTCCATGGTTTAAATAACTGGAAGAAAAACATCTTGCTGGATATAATTATTGTGGTACTGGAACTCGACTTGATATCCGACTTGATGATCAAGATCAGTCAAAGCTCGGTGAGTATCCAATAAATGATGTTGATAAAGCGTGTCATACTTATGACGTAGCTTATAAAAATAAAGATTTACAGCAACGACATATTACAGGCGTGAAGTTGATTTGTGCATTAAGTTCTATAAAAAAAATATAAATCTCTCAGAGAAATACTTGCTAGATCCCTAGAAAAAATTTGCGATCAAAGGTAAACTTGCATTAGGGGCTGGAAATTAATCAGCCGATTATTATTATTATTATTATTATTATTATTATTATTATTATTATTATTATTATTATTATAGTGGAATCGATTTATTATACCCAAGAGGAAATGGGAGGGGTAGAACAACGATTAGAAAATTCGCTGATCCAGCAAATGTTGTGTTGTTGCTGAAAATTGGTTAGCTTAGCACGACAGGCATTATAGCAAATTTATCTGACACCGCCTAAACAAATTCAGTATGCACATTTTGATGCCAGCGCTCCTAATGAAGTTCATCAGGCGGATGTAATATTTTTTTACACATGATACTATTAAATTTGGAAGACGTCGATTACAATACAAATATGATTTATCTGTCTTTGACGTTACGAGTAGACATAAAGATGCAGATCCGTTATTTAAAAACAAATTGCCGCTGAAGTCGCTCACTGCGTTTAAAATAATTTATTACCGAGGATCTGGACCACAAGGTGGTCTACGATGGCTTTAACTACTACAAGTTGACCCCGGCAAAGAATTTATTGTTGCAGTATCTGCAGTATCATTTGAAGAACCTGGATTCTTCGTTGTGATTCTGCTGTCAAGGTCCAGGCCTCACATGAATACAAAAAGACTGAGATGATTAGTACTCTCGATAGTCTGATTTTAGTTTTCAGACAGATATTCTTGTCTCTCCAGATGGGTCTTAGCTTTGTCATAACTGCCGTTGTTTGTGCTGCTCGTGACACAATTTCTGCTCTTGATCCCTGTTGGTTGATTATAGAAGCAAGATATTTGAACTTGCCCACTGTTTCCAGTTCCTATCCTCTGACTTTTGTCTTGTCTAAGATTTGTTTGCCACTATTTGTCATCAGCTTTGTCTTCTCGGCTCTTATCTCCATGTCAAATCTGGAAGATGTTTCATCCAGGTTATTCACTATGGTGGCAAGCTCGTCTTCACTGACTGCCAGCCCATCAATGTCGTCTGCAAAGCGTAGGTTGGTGATGTTACGCCATCCAATGCTGACTGCCCCCAGAGTGGTTTGCCAGGGCTTCGCTCATGATGCGCTCCAAGTAGTTGTTGAAATGCATGGGTGACAGAAGACAGTCTTGATGTAAGGCAAATGTTGTCTTGAACCAGTCCCCCACAGAACCTTGAGCAATTACTGCACTGGTAACCTTGGCGTACAGATGCTTGATGGTATTGGTCAATTGTTGACCTATGTTGTACTGCTTCATTGTGGCTCACAATGCCTCGTGCCATACCCTGTCAAAGGCCTTTTTGAAATCTATAAACACATGATATTTGCTTTTTTGTTGATAAAGTACTTTTTAAACAGAACGCTGAGATTGAATATTTGTTCTGTTGAGCTTCTTCCACTGCGGACAATGCCTGTTCTTCAGCGATTATTTAATCTGCTCGCGGTTTCAGTGTGTTCAAGATGATCTTCAACATCACCTTATTAGCATGGCTGATCAAACTGATAGTTCTGTAATTTGGAACAGCTGTAGATTGCCTTTTATTGTGAGTGTTATAATTAGTGACTGTGTCCACTGTGCTGACCATTCACCAGCCTGCCAGATCCTGTTGCAGATGTTTGTAAGTAGCTCTATCACTGATTCCCCACCCCATTATTGATACTTTCAGCCGGGATGTTGTCTACTCAAGTTGCCTTCTCATTCTTCCGTGCTCTTATTGCTGACTCCACCTCATTTTTGAGAATGGGGAAATCATCATTTGTGGAGTTGGGAACTTCAAGCACCTTTGGATCTCATGTGAACGGATGGTTGCAGAATTCTTTACAATACTCAGTCCATCTTTCTGCAATGTCACCTGGTTCTGTGAGACATTTTTCAATTTTGTCTTGAATGGTAATGATTCTTGGCTGTTTCTGTATGGTGAGGACTTTCACAATTTGGAATGCCTTTTTGCTGTTATTCTACATCAGACTGCTCTCTATTTCTGTGCACGTTTGTCTAATCCGGTCTTCTTTTGCTTTCATTAAGTTGTTTCTGATATTCTTGTTTATTTCTAGGTACTCCATTGCCCCTGTTGTATGTTTGGTGTTTTTGAGGTATCTTCAGGCATCACACAGATTCAAAATCTCTTCCGTAACCCAGGTTTTTTTCGTTGAGCGATGGAGGCCAATGATGTTCTTGGCAGCTGTTGTCATGTCTGTGTTGAAAGTGTCTGTCATCACTTTAACATCAACAGCGATCACAAGTAGTGGAGCATATTTTACTCCAATCGTTGTTTGGAATGACTTACAGACGTTAAGGTGCTTCAGTTGTTCTAGGTTGAATTTGAGCCTGGTTATCTTTGGCTCGTTAGTTTTCTTCAGCTTCACTCGGAAGTTCATAATCATAAGGTTGTGATCACTTCCAACATCAGCACATGGGAACATTCTTGTTTTTGCTCTATTACTGACACATCGATAACGGTTTTGAACCAGCATGTAGTCGATCTGGTCATGATGCGTTCCATTTGGTGAATGACATTTCCAGCATCGTGAAGCTTTATGTTGGACCATGGTGTTGGCTAGTACCAAGTTGTTGTAACTTTCGAACTCGAGAAGCCTTTTCCCTCTTTCACTGGTATGCTCATTGCAAGAAGGTCCACAATGATCGTCCCAGTCGTTTAGAACATCTTTGACTACTTTGGCATTCCAGTCTCCTTGGATGTTGATGATGTCGTTTTACTTACCATGTTTGGAATACCCTGGAGTTTGTTGTAAAACTCCTCTATTTCTTTATCATCATGATCAGTAAGTAGTTGGAGCATAGGCGTGGATTATTGTGATGTTAAATGGAGATGCATTCAGACGAACGGAGTTGATTCTGCTGGATATGGGGCGACATTCAAGCACAGATCCCTTGATGGCTTTGTTTACGAGGAAGCCTACTCCATTTATGTACTTATCCTACTCTCCGCTATAGTAGAATATATGACTGTCTTCAGTTTGATGTTCTCCTAGGGCTTTCCATCTGACTTCACAGTTCCAGAGAGTATTGTGAACTAATAAAGACGTCGCTGACTATACTTCCTTCAAAGGCTGCACACCGTCACTGGATGTTTGAAAAATACACGGTCTGTGCTTGTGTTTGTATTTGGTATTATTTTAATAGCCTTATGTATGTATATATATATATATATATATATATATATATATATATATATATATATATATATATATATATATATATATATATATATATATATATATATATATATATATATATACTTAATTTGTCGGTCAGCTTAGTTAATCCTATATTTGTTATTACAAGTGAGTCAGTCTTTGCCATCTTGTGTTGCGAGGCCTGATTGCATGGGCTTAGGCTGTGGATACTTTCAAGAAGTTATTTTCTCAGCAATTTATCGATACGAATGTCTTGTTAAAGAAGATAGAAAGAAGGTAAATCTTTTTAGTCTAAATTTAAAGAGGGTACATGCATTTTTGTTAGCATAGGTGTGGTATAGGCTAGTGTTAGTGATAAGTGCTTTCATTATTCGTGTAGGGATAAATGAGATGATTTAAGGATTTACTGAAAGGAGTTTCCCTTAATTGTCAGAGATTGATATTTTACCTTTCAAAAAGTGGTATGGATTAGCGGCATTCCGCTCGCCAATTCCCTAATGAGATGGTATACCAAGATTTACCCCCGAGGTAGTGTTCGACCCCTCACGATATCTGGATGTGAGGAAATTACAATTATATGTTACGTTATTTTTCATTAGTTGTTTTTTTTTTAATTTCCGATCAGGGGTTATATGTTTCCAATTTTCCTATTTAGAAATATGTCTCAGTATATTGTTGTATATCTAATGAATATTTTTGGTTCCTGGTTTGATGAATTCTGGATATGATATCGGGGCTTTAGATTTTGTTCCTGTTTGTCTCGGAATAATTTTCTCTATACATTATATCTGTGACATTAATTTATTAAATGGTGTACTGGTTCTTGAATAAGAAAATGTGGGCAGTTGATGTCCAAAAGTTGATGTTTGGGGAAAAAATATGGCACAGCTGCCCTCAAAGAGTTTTTTTTTCTTCTTCCCCGGTTCATAATCTTATTATGATTTTGGAGTCCTGTTGGTTCACCATTATCTGGGCGCTGCAATTTCTGTTTCCCTTTGTAAGTGCGTCCTTTTCGTCTGTTCTCCCATTCCCCTTGCTATTTGTTATCAATTTCATTTTAAATTATATACTATATACTTTTTTATACGCTGAATTCCAGTGGAATGTCAACGAGTTCATTAAGCTTATGTTTTGCTTCTTTATCTGCCATTTCGTTTCCGGAAATGTCATTGTGTGATGAAACCCAATTAATTACTCAGCACTGTTATTGTGCTTCGGGGTTTTGAGTCTCATGTTTACTTCCTTCAACAGATATTTCTCCGTCTGACGAGTTACCTGATTCCTCAGGACTCAGCACGCTGATGGAGTGTTTGTATTTGGTATTATTTTAATAGCTTGATTTATAGCCCACAGCTCTACTATATAATGACACGACTGATTGTGTGACTATCGTTTTGCATGCACAAAATGATTCTCAATTTCTCATCAAGAAGTAGACATGGAAGTGCTGCCTTTGATTTGTTTGTTTGATTAGGATTTTTAACGTAGCTTTAACAATTTTTCAGTCATATCGCTACGATGTCTGCAGTGAGGCAGTTGATAGTGATGTCTAGCACTGAGACATCATGCCGCAGACATGTAGCATGATGTCTCACCCAGACACATTATCCTGACACCAGGTGACCAGTCCTAACACTAACCTCTTAATGCTGAGCGTCAAGCGAGAAGCTGTTAGTACCATTTTTGTAAGTCTTTGGTATGACTCGGCCGGGGATCGAACCGACGACCTCCCGCTTCCGGGGCGGACGCTCTAACCACTAGGCCACCGGAGCGGTTAGGAAGTGCTGCCACTCGACTCTTTAAATTAAAAATACGCATTGCATATGTTTAATTAATCGTCGGGTGGGAAAGAAGATCAGGCCTGCCTCACCCCCACCCCGGCTGCATACAAGTACGATTTTGGAGGTTTAAATGATTTGTCGAGTAGGAAACAGGAGCCACCGCTCGATAATTGTATGTCTGCATCTTGATTTGTGTGTCTGGACGAAGAATAGGAAGAGAAATCCGGATGGAGTTCCCGAGCTTCAGCGGAAACATTCTGAGATTCCATAGAATTACGATCAGTAAAATTCTGCCTAGTTATATAAGCAAGGCTGTTCCCGATTACCAATTGTGTGTGTGAAGCACATATTATAATCAGAGTCACCGCTTATCAGTTGACAGTTTTCCTACGCCGCGTGAATGAAAAGTATACATAATGTTTTCAAAATAACGATCAATAATAACAGGTCTGAATGCCCTACATACTATTGTGGTCTTAATTGGATATGTATGATAAGCGAATCGTTATCAAATGTGTTTTCAATCAAAAGTCAGGACACTTAGGCAATGTTAATAACCATTTAGCCTTTAGAAAAGCTTTCTTCGGAAATACTGTGAACGATCTTACTAGATGTTCTGAAATAATGAACGGGGTTCGTGAGGAGCCATTGCCCCACATTTGCTTTCTTTGGCTTTTTAAAGTAGTGTTTATGGAGCTTTTGGAGTTGGTGGTGGTGCTGTTGCTGCCCGATAGTCAATGGCAGGGCCGCTCAATCTACTTTATGTATGCGTATATTGCTCCCTCTGTGCATGCGATTATCGTGGCTGGAGGCTCCTTCTCCTGTTGTTTGTATTTTATTCACAGATCAGCAAAAGTCTAGTTCTCTGGGTATGAGCACTGCTGCTCCACATTGTACCAATATCAAGGTCAAATCCTTTGACTGTGTTCAGGGCCTATGCAGGATTCACTATCTCTGGCTCGCGTACTGATGTGATTTGCTCTATGTTCTATTAGCCGACAACTATGACAAGTGTTACGTGCTTAGGCTCGAATAAGCAGCAACACAGAAAGAGTGAAAACTAACAAGCTTGTATAAATTGAACAATGAATTTATTAAGTACAATTATTTTCATAAAATAAATAAACTTACAGTTTTAGAGAATCAAATCCAACATTAATCCAAATATAGAATTCACAAAAATAATCCACTAATGGAATTGTAAGAGTCCTGAGAAATAAATGTTCTAATAGTTCCAGGTTCGAATCTTGGCGATGTAATTTAAAATGGCTGACAATGTCACGTGATGCAGTTCTTGTTTAATTTATCATCCAAATGAGTTATGAGCACATGTTTTCTCCTCCAAATAGATAATAAATCCTCTTTCTTCAATGAATTGACACAAAGTCCAGAACACTCAAACATGAAATACACAACTTAATAATAATAATAAAGCCCAAACATCTACCGGTACTGAACTCCTATCCAAAACAACAGTCTATATAACTGGTTTTTTTTAAGTAAACAAGTGATCACATGATTTTCTAGAAATTGATAGAGGTTCATGAAAGGTCACTAAAAATCACATACTATAGATATTTCCTACCCCTAAGAACTAAAAATAAAATGTTGTCCTTGAAATTAACCAATAGAGTTAGAGACTTGTTGACAATGTCCAAAGCAAGGTCAGGAATTAGATCCACAAGCCAAGGTCAAAACTTGTTTACAATTAGAGTGTAGGTCAGCCTAAACTTTCCAGAATAATTTCCCAATTAATGAATATTAAACCCTAAATAACAAATTTGGATTTAAAATTAAAAAATAAATAATTTAAATCCAATAGCCGTAACACAAGACTGACTAGTGTCGTATATGGTCACTATGCCTTGTACGACGCATTGCACTGACGGCTTCTTTATTTAATGTCGGGTAGGTATTGGAACCACTACCCTTCTTCCATAATGTTCGTACTGCACTCTTCTCGACTGTCATGTCCTGACGCCTCAGCGCAGTGAAAGGAGCAGGAGTGTTGCATCTACGTTCCCTGAAGGCTCTTCCCGATCCTGGGCTTTTTAATTATTGGCCGAAGTTTGAGTAGTTTTGTCTTGACTCAAATTTCAATATGGGGTTGTATTTGCAATTGGTTTGCTAACTGATAAATAAAGAAGAAGTGCATAGAAGAAATATTTATAAAAAGTGGTTTTGGCAAAACTTTTATTGTAAGTTATGACACGTCGACCATTTTGGTGGTTTTGTTCTTTTAGTTTTCTTTATGGCGAATCTATGCCACCTTGTGTGGTTGGGTCTGGTGGTTTTGGTTATAATCACCTTATATGTTCTAATTGTATGTGTCTGGTTTTCAATCATTTGATCTGTTGGGTTAAAGTTTATATAGTTGCTTTAATTGGTGTTGTTCAGCTTTAATCAGATAGCCCTGTTGGTCTTGGTGTTTGATCACATTATTAGTTTTCTACTTTTTATATATGTATATCTGTATTACAGTAAGTTTTTATTACCTGTGCCAGTTGTTTCCGCCTTGTGCACCAGAACTTGATGGTCTAGGTTTCGGATCACCATTTTGTTTTAGTTTGTTTATGGGACAGTTTGTCTAGTCCTACTGATAGATATTTGTTATTTTTGTATCAATCATGGCCGCCATGTGAGACTATGCCTGATTCCTTGTGTTCTGTGCCACTTTATTATACATATACATAACCTTACGCCTTCTTATAAAAATCTAATAGTATGATACCAAAGTGTTATAACAGTTAAAAGGTAAGTGATTAGTGGCGTTGTTAGATTAGTGGCGATTGGTTCCTGGGTTAGATATTTTATTATTGTCTACTGTATCTAGCTTAATTTGTAGTGCCTTTATCGGTCCATTTTATGGGGCGTAGGGTATCTACTTCTGCCGGAGGTGTGCCCCTACGCGTTTGCGAAACCGTGTCATAATGGACCGGCCTCCGTTGTCTGGTTCCATGCTTAGTATGCTCCCTGTATTGAACTCCGAATAGCGGAGAGCAACGCAGGGACCATACTAAGCAGGGATCAAGACTACGGCCTCCGTTCCTCTCCATGGCGGATGTGCTTCCCCACACCTCTCTTGGACCAGTGACCTTTGCAATTTTTGGATTTTAAATTGCATTGTTTGTCAGTCTTTCTTACGGGGCGCAGGGATGCCCACCTCCCCCTCAGGTGAGCCCGTACGTATTTGCGAGACAAGGTACTAATGAACCAATCGCCGTTCTCCTCCTCGGTTGATTGAGTTTTAAGTTTTTTGTTTTATTTATTTTTTCTAATGGGCTAAATCATTATTTTATATTTTTTCATACTTTACTTGTGTTTGAGTTGTTGAATTATTTGAGGATTTTTTATATTCAAGTGTTTTATAATCTCACTTTTCCCCATAAGCCCAGAATATTGTTGTGGACGTCTGTCTGGTCTATATCTGGGTCATATTCTGTGTAATATCTGATATGATCTTCTCCTCCTATGATAGATGGCTAGGACCAGGATGTTGTGGAAATTTTAGAGTTCGTTACTAATCAGTACCATCAGGGGAATTATACCCTTGCAGTATATTTTCCAGAGTACTGATGTTTCTCGCTGCATCGATCAATTTGTTTTAGTTGATTTGTTCAGCTGGTGTCTTGACTGTAGTGATGGGAGTACAAACTCGGGATACACGAGTAACAGCTCTATCGAAAATGAAGCTTCATGGTGTGAATTGTCCTGTCAAGAAGAGACTTTCTTGTTCAAGACCTTCTTTGCTACCATTATGAACACTGTCAAAATATAATTGAATGGAAGGTAATGAGAATTTAAATTTTCTTGGTGAAAGTGATATATGTGTTTTGCTCCCTTATTGTAAGGAAGGTTTGCGGAGTACACCTTGAAGGAATGGCTCTCAGCAATGAAATAGCCGTGTGCCCCACCACGTTTTACTAGACAACATAAGAGTTCATCCATATCTAATGGAGTCCTTCGTTCAATTCAATAGAGGTTTGAAAATGTTGTTGTAATGTCTTTTGTTTGTGACTCTGTTTGTTTGAATTCCATTTAGTAAACCAAAATGACTTGGGGACAAAGTACTTGACAGCGTTTTGCCGCTAGAAAATTATATTTTTGGACGAGGAGGGGGGTGAATGGAATTCAATCAGAACACGTTAGTTTTGATCTACTGTTTATGTGACCTTGGACTGTTTTTCTTTCACCAACCGTCACAAAAATTGGTCTTCATATTAATGAGCGTTCAGAAACTAGATTTGTATTTAATTCACTGTGCTAATAAGCAGCAGAGAGGGTGAATCCTACAACATTTTTTTAGTATATTTTTGATTATACCCCCTCCAAATAACACTAGACCCTTCTCGCGAATAACTAGAAAAAAAAATGAGTCTGAAAACATGAGATTCGCATTCGCGAATCATAAAATGTCGCAACGTCGTTGTCACTCACCCTCTCTGCTGCTAAGGTTTACGGTGATTTTAACCGAATATTTTATCAAGTCCGATACGATATCGTGTCCTAGGGTCTGCTAAATTTATTGTCACAAATCCGTGTGGTTTTGACTGAGCGTGACTAAAGAAATTTCTAAATTGATTATGATTCATATCACCGCTGCACCAAGTTTGATGAATATTTCGTAGCGTATGAGTATCAACGCCGTTAAATACACACAACACATTGCAATTATCTCTGATCACTTTTGGTATTTGTGTGTACCGTTGAGTGACATAGATCACATCAGTGTTTTTATGCCTGCCTCGGGAAAATATTCTAGCAGGATTTTTTTGATTATCTAACATGATATCATCGTATACCACTAAATTGTTAATACTTCCATCGATGTCTTCCACGGAAGGGGCTTCCTCTATATCAGTAATAAACTCAATAAAATCTTCATCGATTTAAAATTCTTTTGCTTTCTCGTTAAAATCCTTTAGCACTTCATAGCATCGCTGATCGTCTACACTCGGGGCTATTAAATACAATTTGTTCCATTTCATCCATCTCGTTATCAAATTAAGTAGCAGTTGTGTCTTTCCGCTTCCAGATGGTCCGATTATAATCATTCTAATTGAATTCGGCAACATTTCATGATGTTTAATAGGTTCCCGTCGTCGGGTAGCTGAATAATCAATTATATTCATGCCCGTTATATATAAATTATGGATCTATATTGTGTGAAGTGTAAAAAACGTACTGGCACAGATGACTTGACGACGATTACAACTAAAAATAACCGATCAGCGCTTTCTGGTAAATGCGTACAATGTAGTACAAAGAAATTTAGATTTGTTTCTAAACCCAAGGAACTCAAGGAACCTTTAAAAAAAACGAGGAGGTGATATCGCAGCCAAGCTAACTAAACTCCCTGGAACCCCATGGGCAAAATACCCTGGAGAAAAGCACCTTCCAGGATATAGCTACTGTGGACCGGGAACAAGACTTGATATCAGACTCAATGATCAAAATCAGCCCCGACCCGGTGAGGAACCAATAAACGCTATTGATAAGGCCTGTCACCTTCATGATGTATCTTATAAAAGCAGTAATCTGCAGCACAGGCATCTAGCAGATGTGAAATTAATTCATGCGTTAAATGCTATTTCTGATAAATCTTTCAAAGAAATATTGGCTTCCTTTTTGATAAAATCTGCTATGAAAAGTAAATTGATGTTAGGTGCTGGTAATTAATAACAACATGGAATCTATTTATTATTCCCCAAGAGGATACTGGAGAGGCAAGGCAGCAATCCATAAACTCGCTAGCGCTGCAAAAGTGAAAAAACCACTGCGGCTCATTGGTTATCCAAACAGGCACTATGGCAAATTTATCTACCACCGCCTAAACAAATCAATTTCTCGCATTTTGATGTGACCGGACCCAATGAAGTTCATCAGGCTGATCTATTATTTCTGCCACATGATCGTGGTTACAAATACGCATTAACCGTAGTTGATATTGCAAGTCGATACAAAGAAGCAGAACCGTTAAAAACAAAATCAGCCACTGAAGTGGCTTCTGCATTTGAAAGGATTTATCGAAGGAGTCCTCTGCACTGGCCAAATCTGTTACAAGTTGATCCGGGCAAGGAATTTCAGGGTGCAGTGTTATCAATAATGAAAAATGATAAAGTCACTATCAGACGAGGACATACTGCGCTACATCGTGATCAGGCCATTGTAGAACGGTTTAATAAAACCCTTGCTGAGCGGTTATTTGGATATCAATACGCAAAAGAATTCATCCAAGAAAAAAGATCCCGTGAATGGGTAAAAAGGTTACCAGCTGTGATTACTGCACTGAATAACGAGATTACTAGAACCATCAACATGAAACCTATCAATGCGATTAAAAAGAAGTCAATACCTGAAATGGAAATTCAAAAAGATTTTAGCGTTTCCCAACCAATTCTTGGTAGTAATGTCATTGTGAGGTATTTATATGAACCAGGAGAGCTTGAAGGGGGCAGAAAAAGGGCTACTGATCCTATTTGGAGTATTACTGCACATAAGATATCTAGTATAACACGATCTACGGGTAGACTTCCAATCTATAAACTGGATTCAACTGCCCCTCAACGGGGTTTTACTAGACAACAATTACAAGTGATACCTGAGGATACTCAATTACCACCGCATGGGCTTAACTAGCACCCTTGCGTCTATTGCACTCAAGACAAGTCAACATCACATTATTTCTGACATGACCGAGATTGTTATTTTTTCTGTCAACGGTGAATTGGCGAGGATCCTTATCCGAATACTGCCAACGCATTATACAATTGCAACTCGCGCAGTGATTATTCTGTTGTTGCTTCAGAGTAATTATTAATTCAGCATCAATATCAAATTCTCGTTGTTTTTTTTTGTCTTGTTGTTTGTAACCGGAGAGTTTTTTTTATCAATAATATCATTATCATCGCCAATGATTTCATCATCGCCACCAATGATTTCATCATCGAAGACAATTCTTCGAAGTTGATTTATTTTTCGTACTCTAGACACTGCGAGATAGACTAAATTCGACCATTCTATGCGATTATCTACCATCCAAACAATTGTATCCGATATAGTCAATCCCTGTGAAGAGTGTATTGTTGCTGCATAACCTAGCGTCCATGGGGATTTATTAGCACGCAATGCATCTTCAACGACATTGATATCAACCAGCACAATATCATTTAATACGAGAATCTGCTTTTCACGCCTTGACTCTGTCAGGCCTGGAATATCAACTTCGATGTTCTGTTTTCGTGTATCCGATGGCCTATAACAGAGGGGCACTGGAAGTGTTGCAAATTTTTGTTTATGCAATTCAAATAACTTCATCTGAAGTGTGTCCCTGACTATTTTTCTACTTGCAATGATTAAATCATTTGGTCTCCACGCTTCCCAAAACTCATTCATGGGAGTTTCCGAAATTATTTCACGGGTTATTTCACACTGGATTCTATCCGGTTGTAATCTAATTAGTTTCTTCAATTCTTTTAATTCATTATCAAGTGATCTATGATCGGTATCAATTTCTTCATAGTAGTCTACAAAACCCTTTAGCCATTCATGGGGGGATGCACCGACAAATGGTGGTGGTTGCCCGTGATCACCGCACATGACGATTTTTGTATTCTTCAATAACAACCACTCAAGAAATATTTTTAAGACATCTTCGGACACTGTGTCTATTTCATCCCAAATGATAATTTCAGGAATAAATTTCTCTCCCATGCGCTCAGGAGTCCATTTATCTCCCTTCCATCGGAAAAAGCTGTGATAAGTGCAGGCATTTACCCCTCTCTGTATCATTTCTCTTGCAAGTCTATGAGTTGGTGTTAGCACAATCATGTTTGGATTGGAAACACGAAATAACTCAATTGCCCGGGTTGTTTTTCCTGACCCGCCACAACCGTTTAAATAAACTGTTTTATATCTACAGATTGGATCAGAAATCGGTGGTGCACTAGAAAATTCTGAACACTGATTGCTTTCTAAGTAATTATTTTCAATGGTAACATCTGCTGATGGAATATAATCATGAAGCATTTCCTTCTTAATTCTCCATGACCCCCATTTCTCGTTGCCAGTAGCCTTAAAATCAGCCATTTTGCTATTTATGTAAAATGAGTCAGTAGCAACTCTAACTGCGGTGGTAGGAAATCTATTGATCATTGAAAACAGATTGATAGAAGCATAACCCAGCATAGAAGCTCTCAAATATGTGTACTGCGGATGGTATCCATCAGTGTAAGTAACAATTGTACCCAATTTGGTTCCATCGGACATAAATGCGTCCTTACGATTGACATATAAGCCCTTATTCGTTAAATCCGTGATTACAAAATCGTATTCAGCGTTGTCTATAATCAATCGTGAAGAATATTTCGTATTATCATTTTTGCCACCTTGAGTAAATTTACCGATTATTCTTCGCCCAAGATTTTTTGCTTCATTGTTTCTGATTTCAAATAACTGTCTGGACCAATCCATAATTTGTTGTTCATTAAAATCAGGAAACAGTTTTCGCTCTTCGCTAATTATTTTTTCTAGATCAGGTTGTGGTAACCAGACTGATTTCTGTGCTCGATAGGATATAATTGCTTCACTGACAATTAATGATTTTAACATCTTACAATCAAGCATATACCGTAATAACACTATTGGCATCCAGTGTTTTTCAGACATGTGTTTACCAATCCAAAGATAACTACACGGATGAAGTCCTGTAGCCATTTCAAATGATACTACACAAGCGAATCCGGTTAAATCGAAATGTGGCAGTGGTCCATTAATAGCAACACGGGTCATTTCGTGTGTGGGGTGTCCAAATCGTTTGAAATATTTCTCACATTCTCCATAACCCAAGAAAACTTCCTGGATAACATGCAATCATATCAACTGAAATAACGGTATCAGCGGTGTATTTTGTGTTCCATAATCCGCCGTGGCTGTATTCAAGACAGGACAATTTGACATCTGATAAAAACTCACTTCGTGTTGGTTTCCACGCGATTTTCTTTCTAGCAAAATGTGCTGCAACTGATGGTACTGTAAAACAGTTTGCTAATAATTGATCGTTGTCTTCCTCCAGAGAAAACTCACTAGCTAGTTGTTTCATTTGATTATGCAGTTCTTCAGTACGGTACAATTCTCCGTTGGGCCTTACAAACTGATCAAATCTACATTCTTCGTCTGAAGTACTATGAAATAGCCACACTGACACAGGATCGTTTTTACTCAAATGGTAAATAGCATCAAATAATTTCTGCTCTGAAAAAAACGGTTCTATCCCGTGGGAATATTGTTACTGCAGATGACCACGCGTGTTCGTTATGATCAATAATCTGTATTGGGTTTCCATTTTTATTATATTTCGATTCGTATAATACTTCACCGGTGATTGTCCTTACCGATATTGGAAATCTCAATGATGTTTCTAATTTGGCTATATCTTGAATTGTTGCCCCATGCTGTTTCACTGTCAGTTCCCATTCGGTTATTTTTTTTCGTCTTAGATCAGTTAGTTTATTTCCCCGGGACGCATTTGTGAAGTGTTCCATTATTCGTGCTGCTATACAATTGAGCCCTGTCGAATATTTCATGGGTGCTAGTTTTGCAATATCAGGTTTGTCATTGAGTGGATATATCCCGTAAACAGCTACTGTGACAGGATAAGATCTTTCGTAGTAGGGTTTATCAAGTCCAGTCAAAATTCCTGGTTTTGAATCCTGAGTCACAGTGACAGTTTTTTTGTCCTTAAGAATAGGCTCGTATTTGTCCCTAATGATCCATTTTCCATTATCACGGATAAGGAATTTTATTCGAAAAAAATTTCTTTCTTCCCCAACATTTGAGATTATCACTGCTGCTTTTTCATCATTCATGGTAGCGTCAACAACACCATCAATTCGAAATGTTGACCAACAATGAGCTGCCCCATCACGCTTGAATTCATTAAAACAGTCTCTGATTTTACTAATCAAGGTTCTATCAAGAATTTTATTCTTTGGTGTATCAGAAACTCTATCAAGATTGAATTGAACACCTTTCCAGGGCTTAATTTTCGATAATCTCTCGAACTCCTCCATACTATAATTAAAACAAACATTTAAATGAAAGATTTAAGTATAATGAATCATTGCAAATGGCTTATGATTGGATCAGTGACACCGTGTAACAAATCATGCAGAAATGAATTCTGTTGGTATGATATGCAAAGCTTTTGTCGTGGAAGCCTTGGTCCGTTACCCTGTATTCGATGTGGGGTTGGGGTCAGGGGGAAGTCGCAATTATGTCTTAGGTGTGGCGGCAAACGATACAGGGAACTAAAACGCTATTATGATAAAAGAATCAAAAATACTGTCATTGACCCCAACGATGACAAAATCATAAAGACTCCTCAAGATTATATACAGAGACTTATAATTAAACCAAACAATGAATTAGAAAAATAGTGTTATTATACAAATGAACCAAGAATTCAGACCTCACCCGTGCTTGTTAATTATGAAGCATCCCGTAATGGTATTATCAGAAACCGCAGATTGAAGAATCCAGTTGGATTTGTGGTATTTGATCAGTCAGATAGATAGATTAATATGTGAACATTTAATGTTCTCTGTAGGTGTTGAATGATAACTTAATTCTTGAATAATAGAATCAAGGATGGTTATATTGATTCCGATTCTCAGAATAATTCTTTACCATTTCAAAAGAGACAGGACAAAAAATTCGATTTTCGTATGTCTATAACACCAAGGGAGACAACTCTTAAATATAACCAATGGATATAACCAAGGGAGTTATCATTGTGATTTAGCGGCTGGGTCTTGTTTTATAGGAAAAGAAATATTTTCTTTTTTTTTAGTGTTTAAGTCAAATATTCTGTCTCACGTGCGATCAATGCGTATTTCATAAACATAGGATGTGATCCGGAGATGCAGGCGTTACAGGATAACACACGTGTATACTTTCTCCCTTAGATTGTGTTAACTTGTTTTATGGGTTATTGCGATTCAGCGGCTGGGCATTGTTTTGTAAGAAAAGAAATGTTTTCAAACAATTATATTCTTTGTTTTAGTGTTTAAGTCAAATATGCTGTCTCATTTAAATACTGTGAAACACCATTAATAAGTAATTCAAGAAAATAAAATAGCATACCTTGCGGATTGCTGTATTAATTCCCTTTATATACTATATGAATATTTACAACATATATATGTTAAAAAACGTTATTCTTTATGGACGTGAACAGTGGTCTAACGGTATCGTGTTTGGCTTGTAAACCCAGACAATTATTCTTCACATGTTCGCGCCCCATAGCAGACAAATTGTCTGATGGTGAAACGGTGGATGTTTTTTTTCTTCTATTTAATTGAGGGGAGGAAGGGCAACCCCTCTGTGTTTACATTCACATAACATGCAAACCCATGCTATCAAATTTACGGTAGCGGTGGGTTGTCGGTTTTTGACAACTTACGCAACCATGAATTTGATTTCATGGGTTGCATGTTGAATGTAAACACATAAATGCCCTACATTACATCATCATTGAATTATAATCCATCCTTAATTAAGTTAATTAAGTATATGTATACCTACAATTTGCCACAACACTCGAGTGGAGATATATACGGTATTTGTGCTGTCCTTAATTACGTTAATTAAGTATATGTATACCTACAATTTGCCACAACACTCGAGTGGAGATATATACGGTATTTGTGCTGTCCTTAATTAAGTTAATTAAGTATATGTATACCTACAATTTGCCACAACACTCGAGTGGAGATATATACGGTATTTGTGCTGTCCTTAATTAAGTATATGTTGTGACGTCACCCCAAGCATATCTTCTGGGCGGTCTAAGATGGCGTTTGCCACGTTAGGCCTCCCTTCCGGAGATGTATGTTTCGGGTTTCCTTTGGGCTTACTTGGATGTGAAGGCAACCAAGGAGTTCCAAAGATGTGTTGTCGTATATATGTAACCTCTAGGTCATTTCACGTAAACATACCCTCTTGTGATTCTAACCCGTTATTTGACGAGTTAGATTCACTCTTAGGGGAATATGTTTCCGGTGAATGTAAATATAAATGACCTAAAATAAATAACATCCATGGATGTAATTAGCTCTCCGTCACATTTGGGTAGCCCCGTATGGTGTTCAAAAATGAATTACCGGCCAAATAGTGTCAAATCGAGATCGAAGAAATCTCAGAAAAAAAATGGAAATACTCATAGAAAGAACCCTATGAAAGTCACAGTGGCCTATATCAAGGGGGCCAAATGACTGATAACCGCTCATCATGGTTGTTATTTATTTTTGTCTGCATTTATATTTATATATACTGTCTGAATTTTTAAAAAAGATATTTATATATACAGACTGAATTTTTAAAAAAGATATTTATATATACAGACTGAATTTTTAAAAAAGATATTTATATATACAAACTGAATTTTGAAAATATTAACGGCTCTTTTATTTTTGAAAAATGAATTAGAAATATGTATTATCATATATGAATTCTGAAAATATGAATAGCATCATAGTTGAAATTGCAAAATTGAAAAATCAGGATATTAAATTGTCAGATGGGTTAAATCCTGATCAAATCAAGTCGGATTTTCAGGATATAGAATACGGAGTTAGCACTAACAAGTATATGTTACCAAAGAAATATGCACTCATCAAAAAAATTCAAAATTCTATTCGAGACTCTCTTGCATTTTCCAGTGAAGTAGATGTGTTTGTTCCGTTATATACTATCGTGGAAGGAATACGAAAAGAATTGGGTAACGAATATGAATTGAAAAAGGAAGTTAATTCTAAAATTAGAAACTTACGAGCGTTAATTCAAGAAAATGAACTATTTTGATTGACCGACCCTCAAAAGATTTTGTCAGACAGTAAAATCTCCTTGAGATTTTCATTTTTTTTGTCATTTTTTGATTGAATCAGTGAAAATATTTCACACTGCGAAAATAAAATAGAATCCTAACAGCTTTGAAAGTTCTTTTAAGAACTTTTTCCTATGGAAATCGACTACTTGACCCTACGAGGTTTTTTGATGAAAATCGATGAAAAATGACCAAACATCACCGAAAACAGGCAAAAATTGATAAAAAATGGCTAAAAATCATCAAAAATGAGTTTTAACAGCTTTTCCTTATGGAAAATCGACTACTTGACTGTAAAATCTCTCTTGAGATTTTCAACTGAAAACCACCAAAACTGTCAAAAACAGGCAAAATCAATGGATAAAAAATAAAAATATTTCACAGCAATAAAAAATTGGACCGTTAGGGAAGGAATCATCGATGGGAAAAATTGTTTTGCAATTGAAAAATGGTTTCTGATTTCAAATAATGGTCAATGAAGCATTAACGACCCGATTGGCTCGTGAGCGACTAGATGCAATTAAGAAATTTATACCAATTAGCGACTCTGTCAGAAATAAACTGCGACAACGACAGAGTTTACAAGCTGATTTTGCTTTAGGGTCTGAAGAATTGTTTAAACCAGTAACCACAGCAACGAAAGGGGTTGAGCGTGCTTTACTGGGAGATGTTCCCGAGACGGGGAAATCTTTTATTGGTGAACTCGAAAAAATAGCAGCGAAAACTGAACAAACAAAACAAATGGAATCAAAAAGAACAGTAGATGATTTACGCGTGAGATTTAACGAGGAAGGGTTAGCAGAAATTGATAAGACTGATCCAACAAAAATTCCTGAGCTTGTTGTTACGTCTTATGAAAACAGAAAAAATGGTTGAAGCCAGAACATCATAAGTTTGTTAAGAATTTCACTCACTGGGCTGATATATTCTATAAAATCAAAACTGGAAAAAGTCAAAAAAAGACAGATAGTGCATCATACAGTGAATATATCAGGATGGTGGATCACGTGTATAATCAATACGAAGAGTTTAAACAACAACAAAAACCGCAAAAACCGCAAAGGCGGCGACAGCAACCTGCAAAGAAAATTTCTTTCTCTCCTAAAAAACAACAACTACCACGTGATGATGATGATGATGATGATGATTATTTACAAGAAACGAATTTAGAAAAACTAGATGAAGCAACTGGTTATAGCGGAAGTGGACTGCAAAATCCAAGGATTTCATGTCCTGATAGTGTTATCAATGATATATCACGATTAGATGTTCTTGTAGGAGGGTTCCGAGCTGGAAATAACTCTCCAGAAATAATTAATGAAGCAGCTGATATCTGTAGACGGTTATTTGCCGGCGGTATCATGGATATCAAAACATATCGAGATTTTATTGGCGAGTTAGCGGAAAGTGGGTATCATAGTGACTGAATAACAATTGAAAACACTAGTGTTTTTATAATAATGATCATACACTACAATCATGATAAACCAACCCTCGTCTATGTAGTTAATTCACGGTTTCCAGTTTATAAAGCATACTAGGGAGATGGCCTCGGCAATACCATTTTAGGATTCTTTTCAAGAATGGCCCCAAAAGTGATGCCGTTAGCTAAACAGTTATCAATGAAAGCCATTGATGTTATTCGTGATAAGGGTATTAGTACTGTTGGAGATCTTGCCGGGAAAGCGTTTTCAACTGCGAAGGATAAAATAACATCATTAGTGAGGCGAAAAAAGAAACCGTTACCGTCTACAGAAGAAATGCCTGCAAGTGTTAGTAAAATAATAAATAACGCAGTAGATGAAAAATTAGCATCGATGGTAAATCAAGGAGACCAAAGCAATATTGCAAATATGATAGCGGGAAGTGGCTTTAAAAAACCACGTCGATAAAATCCTATGGATTTTCACGCTAGCGTTTTTCACGATGAAAATCCGATTTAGACTCTGATAAATAGAATAAAATGTTCAAAAGGTCATCTGATCCAGCATTTGATATAGACGCCCCAGTCCCCAAGAATGATTCTGTACGCGATTATCAATATTACGCCTATCATGCCATAGACTCAGATAGTCGAGCAAGAATTGATCTTCAAGTCCATGATACCAGTAAATACTTTTTACCCTGTGAAGCATTTATTGAAGTAGAAGGAGAAATTGTAACAGCTGCTGATACTACTGCTGTACCAGCACCGTATCCAGCTGGTACTCAAGTCGGTTTTGTCAATAATGGTATCATGGCGTTATTTGAGAGTGCTAGATATCTCATTGATGGAAAAGAAATTGAGTCCATAGATCGTGATGTTGATGTGGCTACAACAATAATCGGGTTAGCGAGATATTCCGATGATTATACAAGATCAGCAGGACCCTCTATGATGTTTGCAAAGGATGGTAAGAATACCGCTGGAGTAAATCCATTTGTTGTAGGACAACCAAAAAAACGTGATAATACCCTTGCTGGTATCGAGGATATGATTATAAACAACGATACTAATTTCAATCTAGGAGCTGCAACACGAAACTCAATGTTGCAAAGGGCTCGTAAATCATTTTCATGCGCGATTCCACTGCATCACATATTTGGATTCTGTAGAAACGTCAGAAAAGTTATTTATGGAGCTAAGCATACAGTATCGCTTGTACGAAAGGGTGATGATAATGACGCAATTTGGAGGATTCCAGCAGATGCTGCAGCCCCCAATGCTGATGCCGGTAAAGTCAAATTAACAAAAATATCATTGTGGATGCCAGTGTTGACTCCAGCAATCACCGCAGAAGAACGATTACTATCATTTATGGACCAAGGAGGAAAGTCATTACTAAGTTGGTTATCAGTGAGTACAGATGTGAAGCAATCAAATCTGAACGGGTTATTCACTTGGAACCTAGCATCAAAACAAGGTGTTGCTGCGCCACGTCATATATTCGTAGCGTTACAGGATAACACGCGAGTTGGTAATCAACAACGAAGCCATATGATATTTGATCAGTTAGGTGTGAAGGACGTCTCACTGAGAATAAACGGCCAGCAGGAACCATCCGAGGATATACAACTTGATTACACAGAAAATCATATTGCACGAGTTTATCATCGTCTGTTGTCATTTATGGCACGTGATCAAAATGTGGATACTGGTTTGCAAATATCACAATTAGATTTCAAAAGCCTCTATCCGATTTATTACTTCTCACTGGAACATCTCGACTTGGTGAGACAATCTGTCGTTGATATACACTTTAGAGCCCGTGTAACCCGTCCTGTTGGTATTGATAATTATAGAGCGGTCGCTGTCATTCTCAGTGATAAATCAATGCTACTTGAAGGCGTTGGATGAAGAATGAGAGTGGTAGATGCCCCAGTAGAAAACATGTAATTGAAAATCCGAAGGATTTTTACATTAGAATCAATCTATTATGTATAATGTCATATAGTGTTATTAGTGTTGCGTTAACTCCTGGTCAAATCAAAAAATTGCAATCAGAATCGGCTAAAAAATGTGGAACCACAATCACGTTGAAACCTAATCAAATGACTGGTGGTGCAAATAAATTATCGCTGACAACTCGTCAAATAAAACATTTCAATGATGCACTTGCAGCCAAAAAAGGTGTCCAGATTACTCTTTCTGCGGCTGCTATTAAAAATATGATAAAATCAGGTGGTATATTTCCATTGTTTGCTGCTTTACCAGCATTGATTGCAGCAGCAGCCCCAGCAGTAGCAAAAGCGGCCGCATTGGGGGTAGTTGGAGGCTTGGGGACAAAAGCGGTACAGAGCATTGCTGAATCATATGAACCGAAGAAAGGTCGAGGGTATAAAAAAAAGGGAAGGGGTCTAAGACTACCAGGAACCCCGTATTCATGGTACAGCGGAAAGGGTCTAAGACTACCAGGAACCCCGTATTCATGGTACAGCGGGAGATCCGTTCACGGATCAGGCCTGAGACTACCAGGAACGGTTTATTAATTGAGGAGTCTATGGTTCCAATGTCCAATTTTGATTTAATGGATGCTGCTAAAAAACTAGTGATTAAAAATTTCAGAGGTGTTTTTATGAAAGATCAATTACCACATCAACCAAACAAAACTGAAACAGGTATTATTAATCTCGATAACAGCACCGGACCTGGAACTCACTGGGTTGCGTACGCTATTGATCCACGTGGGATTGTCTATTTTGATTCATATGGATTAGCCCCACCAAAAGAGTTTATGCGTTATATAAAAACCCTTCCAATGAAGACTTGGTATTCTACGCTACCAACACAACAAATGAATGACCCACCAATATGCGGCAGTGAAGTATTAAATGTCCTTGACGCTATTTCAGCATCTAGAAAATCACCACACATTGTCGTAAATGACTACACCAGCAATCGCTTTTTAGAGAGAGAAAGAGTTTTACAATAACATGATTGATATTTGGGGGAGATCTTTGAAACCCAAACCCGATGGCACTGCAATCGGTGATATAACAAAAAAAATTAAAGATGAAATCGCTGAGACGTTGAACTTAACAAGTGTTGACCCGAATGAAATAGTTGTATTTCAAGACAAACAGGGTAAATTGAAATCTAATAATATTTCTCTGGATGATATTTTAGTTAAACAACAAAACGCAATCGAGAACACCGTTGCGTTATTTTCCGATCAGGGTAAATTGAAAACCAGTAATGTCTCTCTGGATGATATTTTAGTTAAACAACGAAACGCAATCGAGGATACTATCGCGTTATTTTCCGATCAGGGTAAACTCAAACCAGGCGTACTTTTTTCGACGATTACAGATCGATTTAAAACTCTCAACGATTCTGCGTTAGAACTAGCAACACTTCAATCTAAAACCGAAGAACACATAAAACAGTTTACCGCATTTCGTAGAAATATCATTGATAAATTTATTGGAACTACATTCGATAAAATTGAACTAAAACTCCCTGATATCAAAAAATCCATCGATGAGACGAAAACTTCCATCGAAGGCATCAAAGGTGATCTTTCGAGGATGATAACAGCCATTGAAAAAACAAAAATTCATCATGAGAAAACCAACAACTTAGTATACACGATCCAACACGGATCATTTGAGTGGACACCTACAAACAACACATTATATATCACTGCAACCGTTAAGGGTATTTATCGATTAACACTAGTAACACCATTGTCTCAATTTAATATTTCATCGTCCAGTTCATCCGGGGTCAATAATACGATTTCAACGATCATCGACAAGAATACAACTGAACATTTCACGATCACATCTACTGATAAAAATTTGGTTAGGGTTTCAACAACGTGGTATGTGGAATTCGTAGCGAATTTAAGTAAATCGTAATTGAAAACGCTAGCGTTGTTAAAATAAAAAATGATTTCATCATCGCAATATCGCTATGATCAGGTCAAAGAATATCAAACTAGACTCAAAACCCTGTCTGAGGAGTATGCAATGAAAATTAAAAAATATCGCAGGAGAATTACCGCAATTGATGTTACCGTGTATTCAGTGAGTGGTGTAATCACCGGAGCTGGTATTATACTGTCTTCAGTGACAATGATGGCCCCGATAGCTGTTCCAATTTGCATTTCTGCGGAAACAACAATCGCTGGAATAATTTCAATAATCACAAAAAAAATATCATCATGCAGCCAACGGAAACTACAAGACTACATAATTCAATTTCATGTTGTGTCTACTGCATACTCGCAATTATCCTCATTGATATCGTCATCTCTCGATGATACAATTATATCAGAGAGTGAGTTTTCAGCGATGGTAGATATATATGATTCTGCGATGTCAAAATTAGAAATACAAAAACATGAGTATAATAACAATGACAACACAGATGGAATTACTTCAACAAATAGTGGAGAACACAAACCCAGTACAAACAAGCATGATCTCAATAACCTCAACGAATCCAGAATTCAGTGTGAATTTCCCCTCTCCGGTCCCAGTGAAGGAGATAGCGCTAGCAAAATTACGAGTGTATCATAGCTGGCCTAATATCAGATCAAAATCATTTGGTGGTCAAAAACCCAATAATTCACTGGTATTTGCAAATAAGAATAAACCCGACGGAACCCCAGACTGGAATGTTGTTTCCATACCAACCGGATCATACCAAATCGAACAAATCAATAATGAATTCGCGCGTAGAATAAAATCGATTACTGGAGTAGAGTCAAAAATCGCTATAACAGTTCATGAACCAACACTATCATCTGCCATTGAAATAAACTCAGAAGAATACGTCGTAGATATCTATCAAAGCTCAATAAGAACAGTGTTAGGTTGGCCTGAAATCCCACCCCGGGGAGAAACCGTTAAATTACCAGAACCAAAAAAAACTGATTATATCACAGACAGGATAAAATCTGATAATCCAGTAAAAAGCTATAGCGGTTATGATAAATTGAATTTTTTTCTTGAAACGATAGATACCGTCACTAATAAAAGATACTACACACTTCTGCAGAATAAAACCACTGAAAATTTCAGAGCGTTCAATAACGATATTTCGTTGTTGTTAATATCCCTTAAATCCGGTACTCTCACCCGAGATGAATTTATCAGCGTTGTAGAAACATGTAACAAAATCATCAATGATATGGAAACATTTCATTCACAAATTATTCAGGGTATATTAGATGACAATAAACCCCTATCGAAAACAACATTTGCAACGAAGTATAATATACGCGTAGAAGATATTCCCACATTCAAACTACCAGGGTATAATATCTTAGAACTACAAAAATCTCTCAGTGATGCCATCGATGTCGGTTTTAAAATAATTCATGATGCATGGAAAAAAACAACATCACCGGAAATAAAAATCCTGACCCATAATAATGACCCAGATGGTGGCGGCAGGCATATTGCTCCGTTCAATGTGAATATTTCATCGGTGATTGCGCTCAATTTAGTGTGTGATGTGATCGAAGGAAGCTATCAAATAAATTTAGAACGATCAAATCAAGCTCAGCAAGGATATATTTTGTATTCATTTGCACCAACAGCCCCTCCAGGGTTTTTAATTATTGAGTCTCCGGTGAATCCAGTCTATATGCGATGTCATAATAATTCATTAACCAGAATTAATTTCAAACTTACTGACCAGTCTAATAATCTGATTGATTTACAAGAGGAGGTTTTACAAATTAGTCTATTTGTGAAATCCTGAAAGGATTTTCGTCGTAAAGACTTTCATCCTAAGGGGATTTTCGTCGTAGTAAGGATTTGATAAAATATTCGGTTAAAATCACCGTAAACCTTAGCAGCAGAGAGGGTGAGTGACAACGACGTTGCGACATTTTATGATTCGCGAATGCGAATCCCATGTTTTCAGACTCATTTTTTTTTCTAGTTATTCGCGAGAAGGGTCTAGTGTTATTTGGAGGGGGTATAATCAAAAATATACTAAAAAAATGTTGTAGGATTCACCCTCTCTGCTGCTTAATAGTCTCCTTTCCACCCCAGCAGACCCCCCACCTCACCCCTGTGTCATATAATTAAGTGCTTGTAAATGAAATATCTATACATAGAAAATTAAATGTCTCCTTGAGTTGAAACCGTGTAACAGAATTAACTGGAAAGAAATAACATCTTCCTCATCGAGTTTATTGGAAACATTTGAACAATGGCATATAATGCATATGTGAGTGTGATATGGTCTCGACACAATTATCTCCCTGGTTCTATCAATTAAAGTGTTAAATAAATCACTAAAACACTGGTATATGTAGTAATTCCTCGATTTGCTTGCCTCGTATTAAATATCAATCCAATATACGCGAGACTATTTTCTCATTTATTATTACAATCTTTTTTGAAGACAATATGCATTTGTAAACAATATCGATAGGGAAATCCGTACAGATAGCATACAAATCAATGTTTTTCTGGCTAGTTTTTCTGAAATGTCAGTTTGTAATATTTTAACCTGTCAAAGTTACTTTTTAGAAGAAACATTTCCGCCTTTGCTGCACTATTGCATTATCGGTCAGTATCAGATGTTTAAATGCAATACAATATTGCACCACAATGCCATCTATCGGTCAGTATCAGGTGATTCAATACAATCCATTTACTTATGAATCGCTCAATACTTTGTTTTGGATTTTCGTAAGTTTTGTAGAGTTAAGAGGAGTGCAAGGGACACAATTAAAACTTAATTTAAAGGCTGTCACAGCCTCAATCTCAAGTGCCATCACTTTGTAGACTTATTCAGGGGAAATATGCAACTTGTTGTTGCCTTCTTCAGTTAAGATATACTTTGTTATTCAGAAACAATTGGTCAGATTTTGTATTTGAATAAGTGACTAAGACACGATGGTGTATTGGGAATGATTCATTTAATATTCAGTGCACATGTATATTACTAATGAAATTAACTTTCTTTTAATCATTGGGTAGAGTTGCTTGGTGACGGAGCTTTGTACGCGATGGCTGAGAAATGATGACATGACAATGACCGCTGACGCTATCAGTAGGTCACAATGAAACTGATATATTCATTTGACGAAGATCTACCTTGTCGCATCTGCGGCACGTGCAGATTTAGCGTTCTTGAAGCAGAACGACAAACTATTGCGCTTCTATCTTCTTATGCCGTGGTTACAATGCCATATTAAGGCATAAGTTAAACAAGCTACAACGTATGGGCCTCACAGTCGGACCTTAAAGTCTCAAATTCATTTTATACCAAATAGGGCCTCTACAGCTTCCGATTGCTTAGGGCCTCGATATGGCTAAACCCGGCACTGCATGGTTATCATACCTAGAGCTAGTTTAATATTATTAGCTTTCCCGCATCAGGTAGTCGTCGATATTAAGTGGGTGTTGGATATGGGAGGGAAAAGTCATTAACTGAATAATAATTGATCTCTAATAGATACTCCCATCACTACAGTCATGACACCAGTTCCTAACTGTAGGATTTTAACACAGAACAAGCGAATGTAAATAGACAGACTGTTTCGTTTTCAACTTGATACATAATTGAATATAACATATACATTATTAAGATCTAGAATATTCAAGATGACGTAAAATATAAAATGAAGCATTTTTACTTTCCTATCAAGAGTATAAAGGTATGTTTTAAAATATAAACTTAATTAAACACATGGTCTTGATCTCCAAAACAATGAAACGATTAAAATTGTCAAAGCCGTTCTTACTCTCCAGTTATTGAAAGTATTGAATAGAATCTTAGAACAACGAACTCCTACTAACTCTCTTCTCCATTTTATCATAAAATGATCAAAATAACTCCGATATCAACAGTGATTTAGCATTTACCTTGAGGAAACTCTACGCATCTCTTTTTACAACCCAGATTATACAATTACTAGAAAGACGCACACTGTAGTGAATATCAAAATATAGTCAGATATATAGTTACTTACATATGATAAAGAAGGCATCTTCCTATTGTTTGGTGGCTATTCTGAAGCGTTTGGTGCCGTATGGAGACAGTACCAGTATAATAGCAAATACCGGTACAGTTGGTAGTCTCTTCCAAATCATTAAATGTATGCAATCAAATGCAATCTACGTCCAACCACCCATTTGGTCCCAGGTAATGGTGTCTCATGAGAGACAAATATGGTTAAGAACATAGTCCTCTGCTATTAAATACACTTTTAATGATATTAAAATAAAATTTAATGGAGGAAGATTGTAATTATCAATCAATTTACGACCTTAAAATCCGCATTACCATTACCATCAAGGCATTATTCACGTAACGTGGGATAGGAACAATATCCTATACTATTTTTTAAAAATATCCTTTACAAAATATTGTAGAAAATTTAAACTCAGAATCAACATAAAAGAATTAAAATGGTAATTTTTAGTAAAGAAAAGTCTATATGTGTTTCTTTGTTAATACATTATAATACCTGAAACGCACATGTAATTTAAACGATGACGCAGATTGATGATCATTTAAATGCAACATTTTGGTATAAAGCAAGACTTGCCAGCAAGAACTTAGACAAAACTAACAGACACCCTAATTTATCCAATTTGATATATGACAGTAAAATATGGCTATCTGACTTCATGATAGATCTCTTATCTTATTGAAACGTGTCTCTTGGACAAAATTAGAAGAAAATGATACTCAGGTTTGGGGTATGCAATAAACGAAGCAGATTATATAAGATTTGTAAATAGTTCTGTTTCGTTTATTACTTTGTTGAATTTAGAAAACAAACAGTCAATCCCTTGAATTAAATTCATCAATATCATACCTACCTACCTACCTACCTACCTACCTACCTACCTACCTACCTACCTACATACATACATACATACATACATACATACATACATACATACATACATACATACATACATACATACATACATACATACATACATACATACATACACCTGGTAACTATTGGCCACTCCAGTACTGAGTTGGGTGGAAGTTTCGGCTATAAATACATGTAGTGGATCTTCTATTTTTTTCTTCTAAACTTTCACAAATTAAATATAAGAATAAGTTCTTTGAGTTTCTAAGCTCGAACGTGCTGACACACATTTCTTCCGGCATTTACCATTAAATAAATTTCCATTTTTTTTACGTTGGTTGATGATTTACAAAATTGTATAGAATTTCAGATCGTTCGGATATATAGGCGTAGTTACTATATGATCGTTAAAAGAAGACGTACTACCAAGCAGCTCCACCGCTGTGGTTGGAAACCATTTCCAAGTACATGCATGGTAGAAAACGGAAGTTGGCTGGAGTTTATTTGCCTTTGCCAAATAGTAATGGCATATGCTTTTATAAGACTCAACTGGTTTAGTTTACAAAGCTATTCTTGCGGGTTTATGTAGCTCAGGTTGCTAAACGACAGCTAATTGCAAAGTATTGACTTCTTCAGAAAACACATTATTTAAGTTCTTGGTAGCCATTTTATAACAATTATATTGCACTGAAAAATTCCAGATCTGAAATTAATGCCTTATCATATTTAAGGATTCGCAATGCTTTCATTGTGAACAGAATACAAAATGAAGACGTAATTTGATTGCTGCGAATTCAAGGTAGTTCAAACATATGAGTATTACAGTAATTTGTATGGTAAATAATCGAGCCTTAATCCGGTAAATGACTATATATGGTGTTGTGAGTATATGTGCAAAAGAAACTAAACAAGTTGCGTGATTCAAGCCGTTTGGCTCTTCACCGACCCTCCAATTTGTTCCGAGTTCTCTACAAATTTCGAACGTACATCTTTCCAGGTGGATTTCACGCTTCTTCAGTCGAAAGGTCACTGCTACTACATGTTGATATCTGCAACTTTCTGCATGAAACGTCTACTCCTCTTTGTACTTTTTTACAAATGGGATTAACGAGAAGTAACTGAAAATAACATAAATACCTAAGACTAGCATAGCTGTAATTTACTTACATTCCTCATGACAGTTTGGAGATGTGTTGCAATCAAAAGGAGGTATCATGGCTGTTTATGCGAAACAAAAGATGCTTTGGATATATGACGGCGCAGTAATTTACGGAATAATCACACATTTTGTTCGCCATAACTTTCTACACATAAAACAACCCCAATATATTCGGACTACCTCGGTCATTTTTACAATGTGATTGACTTTAGGTTTGACCTAGAGGTTGCAAAAAAATATTATAATATAATATTTCGCAACGTTTCGGCAGCTATTGACATACATTTGAGGTATGATAGCCTGTATCATGGTGTTGTACCAACAATCTTTGGATGAAACACATTAATGATTCCAGGATTGAATTCACTATAACTGTTGAGAAAAATCATTGATTATTTTGATGAATCACCAAACCACATCTCTTTCAATCATGCAATAAAGAGTAAGGCTTGTAGACTGCTATTTTATGCTTTTGGTCGACTTCAGAAACGAAAAGTGATGCATAAACTGACTAAATTGGCGGTTCGAAAACCATCAACAACTGCACGTTTACTTGCTTGACAACCACCGCTTTCATGAAGAGATTAGTAAAACCAGAATGTTCTAGGTGCAGTGATACAATGCGTACAACACATTGATAATAATAATAATAATAATAATAATAATAATAATAATAATAATAATAATAATAATAACTATTGCGACATAAGGTTAACACACACATATACATGCATACATACATACATGCATGCATGCATACATACATACATACATACATACATACATACATACATACATACATACATACATACATACATACATACATTATGTATAACTTATGAAAAATTCAAATCAAAACCTGAAACTGATGCATTAATCATGTTAAACAAATTAAACTAAATATGTTTGATAAATGCAGTTAACTGCAGTTAACACATGACTTGTAAAGAAAACATAATGCATCGACACAAAAGTATTAAACACCTAAATGACAAAATCGGCTTGATGCAGTTAACACACGACTTGTAAAATGAAACATAAGATATCTACACAAAAGTATTACATACCTAAATGACAACATCGGCTTCGTTATTTCTTGGCTGCTAAGGGATTTAGTTATTCTGATTATAAATTACAAAGTTCGCATATTTATTGCAAGAATAAAAGCAACACTAATGGATGGACGGTGTGTTCTTAAGCATTGTCTCTGACCTTTATTGCTTAAAGGTTATTGGTAATACGAATTTGTTCGACGGGTGGGCGGGTGTAGTATATGCAGTAATCACGTTAAGTATGTCCTGAGTTTAGCATTCTATATTATTCACGATTTAAAAAAAACAATTGTCATTTAAATGTTCAGTTACAACATGTTTTGATGAAAATGTATGATTCTGAGCTAAAATAGGCAGTGTTATATTTTATGATTTTACATTTGTATGACCTCACGTATCATCCATTCTATACGTACTTTTTATTGAATAAAAGAAAGGAGTCCATTATTGTGTTATAAGAGCGAACGTGTACTGATATTTAATATATAATTACCTGGTTATGAGGGGAGCGGCACCTCATTTGGAAAATTGCAGGGTGGGTTGAACATTTCCTAGTTGGGGAAAACTCTCATTTTTCACGAAATTTATCAGACATATTGAAACCTGACACCATGTTCTAAGTCCAAGAATAGAACTCATGTGGGTTTGAAAAAGAAATACCACTTTTTGGGATACTTCTTTAACGTTTTACACCTATATAGTAAATGGCCTACCCCACAGCAAAACGTTAAAATTTTTCTCAACTCGCTTCGATACGCTGCCTTGGCAGCTGATGTAGGGGTCTAAAAGTTTCATAAAGCATTATTTTAGTAACGTTTGCATTCACTGGAGCTAGGCAATAGTTATGTTGTTAGGAATTCTGCCAGAAAATACTTTCACTTCTGTAACTAGGCATGATTCTCATAACCAATAATGACGAAATTCAATGACCCAGACTGAACTCGATACACAAGCCACCCATCCTAAAGCGAAAACATCATGGACTTGGACTCTTTTCTAATTCGTATCCTAAGAAGCTTCTCACCTTAGGTTCTGCCTGACTATTCCGTCTGATTTATTTATTGTAAAACTTTACTGACCACGCGGATGTGTAATTGATATTTCTCAGTGACATTCTCTCCGTAATAGATAATGAACTCGCTAAATGTTTCGGTTAATAAAATCCAAGTACAATGAAGACGAGTCACATGCCCAAAGTCAATGAAGATGTTTGTGTAAGGGGGGTGGAGCGGAATTCGCATATGATTGTTTTGATGGAACAGCATTATGCAGCCATGTAATTTTAAATGGCTGCATGCGATAGGGTTGTGGTATTCCGTTTGGATTTACGACGATTTAAACATAATAGTTGATCTGTAAAAATTCTGTACATATCACCCAAAGTACTTTTCAACTGACCGTACCTCTCGTGCCGCAAGAAATATCGGCGGGTTTCTGCACCAGTTGTGGGATTTAAATTAATTTACGAGATCAGTCCTGAAAAGCGTGAATCAGTATCAGCGCACATTTCGGGGACTGTTTTATCGGATTTTGCCTTTCCGCACATTGACGCCATTAATCACTTTGGTTTTCGTAAATAAAATCATACACTGAATAGATCAGCTGCACAAATCGAGTATGCTGACAAGGCAACTAGATTTTGTGTCGAGAGAAAAGGGGACAAATGAAGAAAAACTCTCAGATGGATATCTCTCCATCCAGCACTTTGATTGATGGCCAAATGCTCGACAAACCATAAAGCTGATAAAACGCTGAAAAATTAGACCATACAAATTGAAATATGAAATCTTCATGCAAACTTGCACATAATACGATTTGTTCCAATCAGAAAAATTACTAGGTCAGATTAATCGGACTTAAGAACCTGAGACATGTAAACCATCAAAAGATAAATGTGTGCATAACCGATATGAAATGTAGTCAGATGAGGTATGCAATAATGTATGTATATATCCAATCTGATTTAGAACACGCTATACGTGTAATATTAACAGTGATATAGAAGGAATGAGATTGGATAAATCTACATATAATTGCTCAGAACGTTTCAGATGCCTCTGTTAAAATACAATATGGAAAGTTTAAAATTAAGACTGTTTTCAAGGATGTCCTCCTTCTGAAAATGTATATTTTATAGAGTTCTTTAATAAACGTGACATAAATTCTATGCTACTTATTTGCTTCATAACTTTATTTATTGCAGTAGATAAGAATATGAGGTATGGTTTTTCCATATAATTTTCCGGCAGAATTAGTTTTTTTCTCTTGATGATTTGCCCATGCATCATAAAATATTAGACTACTGTATGCTAAACCAATAACTGTACATATTGCAATCATCGTAGTCGAAACTACTATTTTGAACCGATCCCTCGAAAGGTCGCTGTGCATTAACAAACGGCCGCTGTGCATTAACAAACGGCCGCTGCTAGTATGAATATTTTTGAGTCTCAGCTAAATATATAATTGAGTCTCAACTAAATATATAATTGAGTCTCAACTAAATATATAATTGAGTCTCAACTAAATATATTTGAATCTCAATTGAATGTTTGAATCCTTTATTTCCACAAGTGAGGAAAAATTACATTACTGTTTCTTTTTTAATGTAATTCAAATTAAATATCGATGTCGCACTCTACTGCAAATATCTGAGTTGCAATCAAAATCCCCGCTTTGCTTACAATGTATAACATTTAACTCGTCTGTACGCTTACTCTTAAATCTTCGTTTTATGTTTGTATTACACAATTAATCCGTTAATCATTTTATTCCGGCATTTACCTTTATGCCGGTTAATCTAGTGACCCCGTGAACTAGCATCTTGACAGGAAATAACATGTATTCTCAAACGTGGGTAAAAATGTGCACCAAAAGCAAAACAAACCTCGTGCTGAAATTTTACAGATAATTTGAGGAATGGTTTTAGAAATCAATCTTTTTGAAAGTCAGACTTGTGCTCAAGGCTCCTCTCAGTGGTGTGCATGCGTGCCAAACTTAAATCTAGTGCCCAGTTAAGATCTAAAGAAAAATGGCCCCAAAGGCAGGATGGATAAATAAACAGCCATGTTTTAATTGGTGGAAAGAAGGAATCTATGTTGGAAATCGATATTACTGGGTATTGTAATAATGTAAAGCAGCTGTATAGACTTTATGTTTTGTTATACAGCCATAACTGCAAGCTGTGACTATGTTACAACTTGTTAACTGCAAGGACTGAATTATTGGATACGAGATAAATGACAAAACATTCATATTGACCGATTTGCGGACATAAATCAGCTATTCCTGTATCAAATATGAACCAGTGTATAATTGTAAGTCTCTCTCTCTCTCTCTCTCTCTCTCTCTCTCTCTCTCTCTCTCTCTCTCTCTCTCTCTCTCTCTCTCTCTCTCTCTCTCTCTCAAACACATATACACATTGATAGACAAACGGACATAAAAACATTATACAACCCCTCTCTCAATCTGCAGCCTTACACAAGAAATGGTATTTGTGTAAACCGTCGACTGCTGAATAAATAAATGAGGTTTAGTTAAATAATTGAAATCAACGATTACCAACAAAATCATAAAGTACTGATTGGCTGAATAAGCTGATTATTACCAGAAATATTAAATTCAACTGACCAAATTCTGGTTTAACAATATCACAAAACAAAACCGTAGCTCTATTCTTAATAGACTAGGTGAAATTCGTGTGCGATATACACACTTAATTACACACTGAAACTGGATACAAAAGTATGTTGGTGTATGTTAGATAACGTAAGCAACAATTCGTAATATTGAAATAACAAAGGCTAGGAATCAAATCTGCCACGTGTCAAACATACGGATTAAGCCTATTGGGTAGACGCCAAATCGTAAACCAACCTCACAATCACGGCTAGCAGAATTGTAACAATATGTCGGATAGTTTTTAGAAACTGATACATGAAAATAAAATTGCCAATTGACATTTCACCCGAAACAAATAGGACATATACTTTGGCCCGACACTGTCATTTCAACACTAAAAGCATAAATAAGAGAACCACTTGAAATTGATCTGAGGTCCAGTGAGGCATTTTCTCTATTTCTTCCAACTCAATTTGTCCTCGACTGCAATGCTAGTTTTTTTTAGTTCAATTTGAATGTTTCTTCATTTATTATTTTTGTATCTTCCTAAATAAATTGTATTTTTTATTTGTGTTTACTTTAAGTTCATGCTCTTTATCTAGCCGATGTTTGCAATATTACCCGTCTGCATGGGGCCCAGAGTTGCCAATTGATCTAAATCGCTCACCGTTACGGATCATCGACATCTCACCTCTGTATGGGTTCGAGTCTCGGATTAGGCCAATGTGGGTATCAGAGAAAGCTTGCCAGTAGCTTTTCATAGTTCGTTGGTTCTTTCCGGGGTTTTCCCGGGTTCTTCCTCCCCATTTATACTGACCGCCATATATAGCATATCTTGTGCTGAAATTGGCATTGCATTCTATAAAACATCAACAACCAGTTTGCACATTGCTCTAAAAACCTTGCTTAAATTATCCTCTTATGATGTTTGCTTTGGACTTGCTGTGAAACATCCGTGTGCCCCTTGGGCAATAATGGCACTGTTAAGGCATGCTCACTATTAAGGTGTTCAGCAAGTCGCACACTGCATATAACTAACTTTAACTGTCAATGAATGTTACTAGCTGTAAATTAATAAATATTACTAAATAGCAACAGAAAGAGCGAACATACCTCAAGTAAGAAACGCTTGTTCATCGATCCGAAGGCAAACAAATATGCTCCAGTTTGAAAATAAAACCTTCCCTGGTCGAAAAAGTTTGCGAATTTGCTAGTTTGCCTTTTGATGGGGCACTTCGTTGAGGTTTCTGATTTCTGCAGCTCTTTAGTTTTGTGTAATTAAATTATTATTATATCAGACCATTTGCTTTTTCCTAACCGAAAATTTTATCCTGACCGACACGATATCGCGACCAAGGATCATGTAAATTTATCGTTATAAATCCTTGTGTGGTAGCTTGTGCACGTAAAAAGATGTTTTCAAATTTAATTATATCTATATCCCCTGAACACCATGTCTGATAAATATTTCACAGAGTATATGTATCAACTCCATTGAATACAGCCAAAATATTACAGTTATCTCTTCTTGCTGTATATCGCTGAGTAACATAAATTGAAATATGCATTTTTGTGTTTGCCTCGAGAACATATCCTTGCTGGATTTGATTGTTTGTCCAGCATTATTACATCATCATAAACAACTCGATTATTAACAAAACCGTCCAAATCATCTACAGATGGGGCTTCATTACTATAAAAATCAATAATAACATCACCATCTTCTTTCAACAATTTTGCGTTTTCATTAAAATCTTTAGGTACATCGTAGCATCTTTGATCATCTACAGATGGTGCTACTAAATATAATGTATTCCATTTAGTCCATCTTAATATTAAATTGAGTAATAATACGGTTTTATGGGCCAATTATGAATTCTCTGATAGCATTTGGTGGTGCTGGATAATGTTTGACTGGTTCTTGTGTTGCTGAGAAATCAGCGACATCCGTGCTGTACAAATATAATAAATACTATGGATTTATATTGTCTTCACAAGTGGATTAACAACAATTATATAAAAAATAAAAAGCTTATACTTACAGGCAAGTGTTTGAAATGCGATATAAAAAATATATTTTTGTCTCCATGACACATCAAGGTTAACAAAATAGGTGTGATATCGCTGTTTCATAGGGAACAATAACAGAAACATAATGGAATAAGTATCCAGGAGAAAATATATCTACATGTATTTAATTATTGTTGTCCTGGAACCCAACTTGATATTCGACTTGACGAAAGAAATCATCCAAGTCCCGGAGAGTATCAAATAAATGCTATTGATCAAACATGTCATGTGCATGATGTAGTATATAAAAATAAAGATTTACAACAACGACATATTGCAGATGTTGATTCATTAGCAAAAATCCAAAAACAAACAAATCTCTCAGTGATTCTTAGCTAATTGGTTGATAAGATCCGCGATGAAAGGTAAACTAGCATTAGGGGCTGGTAATCAATCAATCGATTATTATTATAATGGAATAGCCCAATAGAATATTGGAGGGGTGATGCTGCAATGTTACACGTTCGGTTGCTGAAAAGTGGTACGCACGACAGGCAACGTGGGAAATGTATCTATCACCACCTAAGCAAAATCAGTATGCACATTTTGACGTCAGTGCTCCTAATGATGTTCATCAGGCGGATATTTTTTTCTACCTCATGATACTATTAAAAATTGGTAGACGTCAATAAACATACAAATTCGTGTTGACTGGAGTTGACGTTGCAATTAGATATAAAGAAGCAGAACCATTATCAATTAAAACAGCTATTGAAGTTTCATTTGCTTTTGAATGAATTTATCAACGAGGATCCTTGCAATGGCCACAACTAATACAGGTTGATCCTGGCAATGACGTTTTGTTTCAGTATCATTTCTGATGAAACACACCGTCAGAATTAGACGAGGATATACCGCACTTCATCGTGATCAGGCAATTGTTGAATGATTTAATCGAATTCTTGCTGAGCAGTTATTTGACTATCAATATGTAAAAGGGATATCCGTAAACAAAGTTAAGAAGATATGATATTTCATGAATGGGTTGCAAGATTACCCAGTGTGAGAGCTGCATTACATAACGAAAGTACTTGTGCAATTTCTATGAAACCTATTAATGCGTTCACCAAAACACCATATGCCAATACAACGACATGACCTTTGTTCAAAGCAACCAGTACTGTGTAATGTAAATATAAGATATTTACATGAACCAGGTCAATTTGAAGGCAGTAAAAAGTAGCAACTGATAGTATTTGGAATGTAAGTACACGTACAATTTCCAGCGTGGTGAGATGCACGGGTAGACATGTAGTCTATACATTTGATTTATTTGCTTCTCAACTACGATTTGTACGTGAACAATTACAAGTAATTCCTGAAGATACACAATAACCACCGTCTTCACTTTTGTATACTGGCGCTTTGACGTCGCTTACACTCAAAACAGGTCAGCATCACATTTTCAGGCGTGTGACCAAGACTACTAGCTTTCTTATCTACGGCAAATTCTCTTGGTTTATTATTTTAATATTGCCACAAAATTATTGTGTTACAACTTGCGCAGTGATTATTCTGTCGTTATTTTAATGTCAGGATAAATTATCATCAAGGTCAAAGCATCGTTTTTTTTATCAAATCGTTTATAACAAACTAATTCTTTCTTCTTCGTTCGATGGCAATCTCGTTGCTATTGTCAGTAGTTTGATTATTATTTTCTGCGAATTCTATGACAACCCTCCGCAGGTGATGTATCTGTTGGGGGACACAATCTTACGGGTAGATTTGAATTTAAACAGAAATAGATATAACAAATTAATTGTTGTTTAAGTGTATCACGAACCATCTTGTACTTACAAATATAAAATCACCTGGTCTCCACAAATTCCAATAATCGTTTATATGTGTTTCTGAAATTATATCCCGCATTATTTCACACTGAACGTTTATCGTTGTAGAGTCTGATCAATTTCGTAAGCTCTGATAATATTGGATCAAGCGCTCTATGATCATCATTTATTTCCTCAGAATGAGCAACACACTTTTTCAGTCATTCGTGCGGAGAAAATCCTCCAAATGGCGATGGTTGACCATGAGCACCGCACATTATCACAAAAATATTTTTTGTCAATAACCATTCAAGAAATATTTTTCATATTTCTTTCTATACGGTGAATATTTCATCCCAAACAATAATTCTTTGAATATATTTCTCACCCATTCGGTCAGAAGTCAATTATCTCCTTTCCATCGAAAGAATTTGTGATGAGTGCATGATTTAACATTTACATGTAATTCCTTTATCACTCTGGCGAGTCTGTGTGTAGGGGTTAAAACAATCATATAAAAATTTCGAAATAATTCCATCACACGAGTTGTCTTACCAGAACGTACAGGTACATTAAGATAAGCTGTCTTATGTCTAGACACAGGATCATACACTGACGGAGCAGACGACAATTTGGATACATCGTAAGCAGTGCTTTTATAAAATTGATCCATTAATTCTGAATACATGTATTTTCTTTCGATATAAAATAATTACGTTGCGACTCTAATCGCAGTTTATGAAATCTGTTTATCATTGGTAATACATTTATCGAAACATACGCGATCATTGGATACCTTAAATGTATAAACTACGGTGACACGCCATCAATGTAGCCAACAATGGTACCTAATTTAGTTCGGTTAAACAAATAAGCTCATTTTCGACTTACAAACATATTTCTCCTTGCTGCATCGGATATTATGAAATCAATTTCAGCATTGGCAATAATCAATCATTTATAATGTCATTTATGATCTAATCATCCTCCTTGCGTGAATGTATTGAGTTTGCTGATGCAAAGATATTTTAAAGGTTTTCTTAAAATCGGTTACATCAGGTATTTCATCATTTCTTTTGCTGTGGAACCAAACTTCTTTCTGCGGACGATATGATATAATAGCTTCACTCACTGTCTGAAATATTAGTATTTTTGCGTCAAACATGTTTCGGAACAAAACAAACGGTACCCACCTCTTTTCTCAAAAGTGTCGACCAAACCAGACATAATAAATCGGATGAAGAACTTTAGCAAACTCGAATAATTCGATACAGGCGAATCCAGTCAAGTCATAAATCGGTAAAAAGATATGTTTATCGCCTCGTGTGTTGGATGTCCAAATCATTCTCCCATTCCAAGCAAACGTCCTGGATAACACGCTGACGTATCAACCGAAATAACATCTTTATAATTATTATAAGTATTCCATAATTTGTTGTGCTCTTATTCGCAGCTGCTTAGCCGCACGTCTTCAAGAAATTCAAATCGTGTTGTGTTCCAAGATTTTTTTCTCAGCAACTGACAGAAGTGTAAAAAGTTATTTAGTAATTGTTCAATATTGTCAGTCTGCGATGAAAATTTCTTCGCAAGATTTTATTCCATTTTATATGTGGAGAGATTCTGAACGATAAATATCTCCATTAGGTCGTACAAATTGTTTTTATTATCGGAACTTGAAAACATCCACACGGACACAATATTGCTTTTGCAAATGTTTTTGATCAAATCGTCATACAACCTTACTGTTCTTTTCGTGGAAATATTATTGCTGCAATCGTCATACAATCTTACAGTTCTTTCTCGTTGAAAATTATTGCTGCATTAGTCCACGCATGCGCATTTTTAATATTAATTTCAAGCGAAGCTCCCTTCCATTTATACTTCGATTTCGTACAATATCTCTCCAGTTATCGTTTTTACCATTATTGGAAATTTTAATTTCTTTCCTAGCTCAGCGACGTCTTTGATAGACGCTCCGATGCTTTCAACTATTTCAGTGCACTCGTTTATCTTTTACGTCTTAGAACCGTTAAACCATTTCCACGTATAGCGTTTGTGAAATGTTTCGTTACTTATTCAGCTTCACAATTTATTCTGAAAATTGCATCGGTTGTAGATCCTGAACGCTGAGATTCTCATTCAACAGATATATTGCATAAATAACCGTTGTTACAAAACTCGTTCATAACACAGCATATTAATACCATTCAATATTCCTGGTCTCGAATTTGTACTCAATACAGTAATTTATTCGTTATGAAGGAAAGAGTCGCGTTTGTCACGGATAATACAAGTATTATTATCCGTTTCTGCTAATAGAATTATTTTCATTTTGAAAATATATCATTGACCGTCGAAATAATTAATAATAGTCGCAGTTCGTTGGTCGTTCATTACATCATCGATAACATCATTGTTGCGTATTATTTTAAATGTTGACCACACATAATATATGCACCATCGTTGCGAAATTCTTTTTTTTTGCTCCACGAATACTTTCCATCTGATTATTCGTCGGACCAATGAGAGTTCACCTCCGCAAGATAGGAATCTTCTGTTAGTAAATTTATTTTTATATTAGTTTATACTTTCAATAGTTAGTTGTTCTTTTAAAAAAATAGAATAATATACAATTATTGGTAACTAATTATAGACATGGGCATAATTTAAAAAAACAACAACAGGTTAATGAATGTCTTATAGTGTTTTGGAATTTAGACATTTTGGATATATAAGTATTAAGACGGTGAATCCAACAAGTTTCCTTTGACAGACGTTCCATCTCAGAATCAACTATAACATTAGGTTGAAGAGTAAAATATTGACAGTATGGGAACTCTTGTTAAAATGTGCGGCAACATGTGATGATAATTTTGTGTTGACTGATTTGTCCAATACATTAGATGCCACATTTTTGGATGTGATAAAATAAAAAACATTTGATGTTGCAAAATTTGTATCACAACGCATATTAAAAGTTTATTTCGTATTATTGCTATTGAAAGAAGTACTTTCATTAATAAAAGAACAGTGCAAAGATTTAAGTGGATTACATTCAGTTGCTGATGCTTTTTATATGACTTTTATTTCTAATTTAGAATTAATCAGGATATCTTTAAGATGTGTTGTCTTTTATAAACAAGTGTGCGTTTTGTTTTTCTGTAGCGATTTAACACTTGCTTTACTTGATAATTTTTATAAATCCCAATATGTATTGATACTCGCACCTATGTTAGGCAAATTCAGATAATATATTCAAGAACAAAAGGAATGATATCTTCATTTCTAGATTTGATTTTACATTGTAATGATTTAAGTTGTGGACGAGAAGATACTTTTTGGAAAGCAGTTTTAATGATGGCCGTAGGAAAATTTCTATTTAAGCAGCAGAGAGGGTGAACCCTACAACGTTTTCAGACAAAATTTTGATTGAAATCTTAAAACGAGCCTTCCTACGATCTCATTTTAACCCAAAAAAATGTCTCAGGGGTAAACCCTACAACGTTTTCAGACAAAAAATTGATTGAAATCTTAATGAGCTTTCCCTACGAAATCTCATTTTAACTAAAAAAAATGAAAACGGAGATTTTACGATTTTTTAATCAATTTTGGTCGCAACGATTTGGTCATCCACCCTCTCTGCTGCTTAGTGATTTCATCACTGGGTTAACAAAAAATAATAAATGATTTTAACCAAATATTTGATCAAGTCCTTAGGACGAAAATCATTTATGATTTTACAAACAGACTAATCGCTAACACCTCTTCTTGTAAATCAATCAGATTATTTGACTGGTCGGTGAGTTTGAAATTAATTCTGGTTAATGAATTATTATGGCATCGCATGTAGACAGGATTAATTGGGTTTTCAATAATTAGGAATCCTGGAGGAGCTGTTGGTGCAAACGAATAAAGAATATATCCTTGCTGAGCTTGATTTGATCGTTCGAGATTAATTTGATAGCTTCCTTCGATAACATCGCATACTAAATTAAGCGCAATCACTGAGGATATATTCACGTTGAACGGAGCGATATGCCTGCCGCCACCGTCTGGGTCATTATTGTGTTTGAGGATTTTTATTTCCGGTGATGTTGTTTTTTTCCATGCATCATGAATTATTTTAAAACCAATATCGATGGTGTCACTGAGAAGTTTTTTTAGTTCCGGTACGTTATATCCTGGTAGTTTAAATGTTGGGATATCTTCAACGCGGATTTTATATTGATTTGCAAATCCTGTTCTCGATGTGGGGTTTTTATCATCGAGTATTACTTGAATAATTTGTGAATTAAATTTTTCCATATCGTCGATAATTTTATTGCATGTTTCTACGACGCTGATAAATTCATCTCGGCTGAGAGAGCCGGATTTAAGAGATAATAACAACAGCGATAAATCAGTATTCATTGCTGTGAAATTTTTAATGATTTCAGGTTCGTTAACAAAATTATATTCCTGCAATGGTCCACCCTCCGCCCTATGTTCGTATGCTAACCCAAAAAACTCTATAAATATGTTGTATTTTTTATAACTCCTTATTGGATTATCAGGTTTTATTCTGTCTGTGATATAATCAGATTTTTTAGGTTCTGGTACATCAACGGTTTCCTCCAGAGTTTTACTCTGGGGCGGTAATTCAGGCCATCCTAGTACGGTTCTTATCGAGCTGTTATAGATATCTACGACGTATCCTTCTGTGCTTATTTCAATCGCGGATGATAGCGTCGGTTCATGAACCGTTATAGCGATTTTTGATTCTTTTCCAGTAATCGATTTTATTCTACGCGCGAATTCATTATTGATTTGTTCGATTTGGTATGACCCTGTTGGTATCGAAACAATTTTCCAGTCTGGGGTTCCGTCGGGTTTATTCTTATTTGCAAACACTAAAGAATTATTCGGTTGTTGACCACCAAATGATTTTGATCTGATATTAGGCCAGCTGTGATACACTCGTAGTTTTGCTAGCGCTATCTCCTTCACTGGGACCGGAGAGGGGAAATTCACACTGAATTCTGGATTCGTTGATGTTATTGATATCATGCTTGTTTGTACTGGGTTCGTGTTCTCCACTATTCGTTGAAGTAATTCCTGCGGTGTTGTCATCGTTGCTATACTCATGATATATATCCAACATCGATGGCGAAAGTATCAGTATTATTTATTTTATATACAATTATGTGACTTTCGCCATATTCGAATGATGATAGTTTTACTCTCTCTGCTGGGTTCATTGTTTTACTGTGATTTTGACGATTTAACCTGTTTTTCACGTAAATCCTTTAAAAACTCTTCTGGAGTCGGTATCGGTTTATTCTTTCGTTTGAGATATTCTATTGCGGAACGATATTGTGGGCAACCACACGCTATACAAATCTGATATTTCCCTCTGACGCCTTTTCCACAACCAAGACAGGGTTTCGGTCCCTCGGGGCATCCTTGTTTCGCAGTACAAGTATGTATCCCGCAGAACTTTCCGATGCTATTTTTTTCACATCGTCGTGTAGATCCTAAAAACAACCACGAGCATTTATTAACCGCTAATGCCGAATTCACCATTATTACTAATAGTTAATCAACATTCAATTAAACACTAAACAGCATACAGTATAATGATTAGTGATTACTCCGATAACGATAATGATGATTTTTTTCAGTCTCCACAAACTTATCACGATCTTCAAGAATACTACAAAAGGCATTTAACGCCGGCTTGGAGTGTTTTTAGTAAAAGGTCTGCAATCGATCTTCTCATCGTTGATGGTTATTTACGCCATGGCGTAATAATTCAACAACGGGAACGATTTTATGTTTTTGTGAATGATCCTGACATAACAGAATTTCAAGGGTGTTCCGCGGTTAACGAAATCGTCCCTCGGGAGAGATTGAGATATCCCACAATCGATATTGATTCTAAAAACCCATCGTTGAAAGAATTGTTATTGTATTTCAATGACTTAGTTGACTCTGTCAATGATGTTTTGATTTTTGAAACCAGCGGCGGTTATCACATTTTATTGAAAACGATTCCTATCGATTTTGATAATCATCGAGAATTATTAAAACAAATCGCCGCAGACAGACCATCATGGAATGTTGATACACAGGCTGGACTTCATAGCATCAAATTATCGGGAACAAGATCAGCAAAACCAAATAGTATTGATAAACGATTAATCTATCCTGGAAATCTATCGGATTTTAGATTTACTAGTTTATTGTTGTCCTGTCCTATTTCTGTACAGACTTGTTATGAAAAACGCACTGACAATGAAACCAATGACTTTATTATTAATGGCTCTGCTATCGATGGTTCTACCATCATTGACGATTTGACCAACGAAGATTTCAATCAAATCTCTATCGAGTTAACTGGTCAACCAAATCAAATCACTGGAATAACAAACCAAACCAACAATATGATTTCACTGGGAAGGGTTGCTGGGTCGTATTGCAATATTTGTCAACGACGACACGGATATAACGAGACTGGTGGATTCATTGAGGGAAAAGCCATCGATGCATTTGTGGTAGTTTATTCTGATCGATTTGTGATCGGTTGTTTCCGTACCACAAAAACTAAAATCACCAGTGATAGAATCACCAACAATGGCAGAGCCATCAACAATGACAAAGTCATCGATAAAGTCATCAATGACAGAAATGAAAATAACATTTCTAACTACGAAAAATACCTGAAATCATACAACTATCACCGAGTAGATCATGGTGGTGAATTCCCCACGAGGATTCCGGATTATACTTACTGTGAGCCACCTATTCATGAAAACGGTCAGGGGTGTAAAATCATCCTCAACGATGACTATATGGATGGGTCTGCTTGTGGGATGGGAAAGTCAAAATCAGCATGGAAATCAATACGAGATGATCAATCTGTGTTATATTTGAGTTACAGAAAGACGTTCACCAGAAAAATCACCATCGACTATAATCTAGAATCGTATGAAACAATTCATGGAAGAATTGTTTTTGATACAAGAACTCATCGAAGGGTTATTTCGCAGATTGAATCAATTGTACGAGTCAGGGGAATTCCTGATGTGATATTGTTAGATGAATGGCATGGCATTCTTCGCCAAATAATCTCATCGAGTCGTGGGAAACAAATTTGGGAAACACTCACATGGTTGATTTGTTCAGCAAAACGAGTAATCGTGTTAGACGCAGATGCTAACAATGATGATCTAGAATTATTCAAGAAATTTTTAAATCGTCTGGACATGAAATTCATCATCAACGAGTATAAACCAGATTGTGGAAAAAAGTTTGTTGTAGAACAATCTCATCATGACAATTATATCAAATTGTTAGACGCACTGCAACAAGGAAATCGTGCAGTAGTCTTCACACAAAACGAACGACACGGGAATTATTCTGTGGAAGCCCTTTGCTAAATTGTTACAGCATTTAGGATACCGAGTGAAATACTATCACGCTGATACCGATTCTGCAGAAAAAGAAAGAGATTTTGCTGATCCAGTTAACGCGTTTGAACACACCGACGTAGTGATTTATAATTGCACCGTAGAAGCAGGAATATCAATCGTAGACGAACGATTTAAGTACATGACGGTGTTTTCTGAACAACTAGGATCTGTAGAAGCCACTAAACAAGCAATTCATCGGTTCAGAAACATTACTGAAATTCATTATTCAGTGACAAAGTCACCGACTACTAAACGAGTTTGCACTGAGTTACCACTCACACGAGATGACATTATTTCTGCCATTGAATCACATGAGAGAGATTTATCCTCTACAGAATTGTTGTTCAGAACTCCCAATCTCAATGATGTGAATTCTAGTTATGGATACGCATTTATCAGTGCCATTATTGACGAGAATAATTCGAAGTGTTATTTTACGGGACGACTCGTTGAAACGATGAAAAGAACGGGATATGAGGTCACATGGGAATTACCAGATGAATATTCGTTGTGGTGCGAAAAAATAAAACAAAAAAAAAGATCAACGAATTCCTACTGCGGCAATTAATAATAACCCCGTCGTAGATGATTTTTTGAAATCTTCTATCGGAGAAAGAATTGCTGCTGCAAGTGATAAAATCACTAATGGCAGAGCCATCAACAGTGACAAAGCCATCGGTGAACAACAAAAATATCATCGATATGATCCTGATAATCCAAAGGATTATCAACAACAATTAGAACCCTACGCGAAAAAATTGATGTATCTCAATCATGTATTTCAAACTGATGTGAGCAAATTGGATACAAACACGATTGAACACCTCGACAAAAACGTATCACGATTACAACGATACCAGCGAGTCCTTGTTGATAAACACAATCATGGAAACACGGTAACAACTACGAGTTGTCGATCTGATAAAATCAATCCACGGCAACAACTCGAAATCATCAGAAGTGTCCTTGAAGTATTAAAACTCCCTGATGTGGTTCCGGATCAGTTAGATATGAAAAGTGTTTCTGTGAACCGCGCTGAATTAATCAAGAATATCAATGAGATGTTAAAAACCCCGGACCAACTTGATAAGTATCAAGCGTTGTTAAAACACTTCAATGAAATATTTCCAAACGAAAGATTACAAACAACTACTATGACGCTGAAAAATATAATTGAGAAAATCAAATTGATTTATAAGGGGTTTGGTGGGAGATTACAATCTGATGATAAAATAAATCCCAATCGATCTAACCTCACATTGTTTTATCCTGAATGGCCGAAATCTGATTTCATAGATGATCCTACATGGATTAATGAAACCGTTGATGATGTGGGATTCGCTGGTAAAGACCTTATTGCGACGGATACACACACTACAATGTTACGATTTCATGTATGGATCGTTAATGGATGGTTTTCTCGATATGATACATCAGATTGATCAAAACTAGGATGTTGAAAGTATCAGTATTATTTATTTTATATACAATTATGCTACTTTCAACATCGATGGTACACATTATTATGATATCATTTTAATTATTAATTAAATAATCACTTTAATTATATGTCTCAGTTCGAGGCTGCACTTAGTGATTATCGCAATCGCTATCCACAATTAACGGTTTATGATAAGATCACAGGCACCGGTCGAAGAATTATAACAGAAAAGGGTCCTGATGGTATCACTCATAAATGTGCAATCCATAAGAATAGAAACTCAGAGGCGCGTTTTCGTCTCAGTAAAAAATATTATCAGAGTCGGTCGCAAGACTATCACGGGTTTTTTAACATCTCATTGATATTCTTGATTAATTCAGCGCGGTTCACAGAAACACTTTTCATATCTAACTGATCCGGAACCACATCAGGGAGTTTTAATACTTCAAGGACACTTCTGATGATTTCGAGTTGTTGCCGTGGATTGATTTTATCAGATCGACAACTCGTAGTTGTTACCGTGTTTCCATGATTGTGTTTATCAACAAGGACTCGCTGGTATCGTTGTAATCGTGATACGTTTTTGTCGAGGTGTTCAATCGTGTTTGTATCCAATTTGCTCACATCAGTTTGAAATACATGATTGAGATACATCAATTTTTTCGCGTAGGGTTCTAATTGTTGTTGATAATCCTTTGGATTATCAGGATCATATCGATGATATTTTTGTTGTTCACCGATGGCTTTGTCACTGTTGATGGCTCTGCCATTAGTGATTTTATCACTTGCAGCAGCAATTCTTTCTCCGATAGAAGATTTCAAAAAATCATCTACGACGGGGTTATTATTAATTGCCGCAGTAGGAATTCGTTGCTCTTTTTTTTTGTTTTATTTTTTCGCACCACAACGAATATTCATCTGGTAATTCCCATGTGACCTCATATCCCGTTCTTTTCATCGTTTCAACGAGTCGTCCCGTAAAATAACACTTCGAATTATTCTCGTCAATAATGGCACTGATAAATGCGTATCCATAACTAGAATTCACATCATTGAGATTGGGAGTTCTGAACAACAATTCTGTAGAGGATAAATCTCTCTCATGTGATTCAATGGCAGAAATAATGTCATCTCGTGTGAGTGGTAACTCAGTGCAAACTCGTTTAGTAGTCGGTGACTTTGTCACTGAATAATGAATTTCAGTAATGTTTCTGAACCGATGAATTGCTTGTTTAGTGGCTTCTACAGATCCTAGTTGTTCAGAAAACACCGTCATGTACTTAAATCGTTCGTCTACGATTGATATTCCTGCTTCTACGGTGCAATTATAAATCACTACGTCGGTGTGTTCAAACGCGTTAACTGGATCAGCAAAATCTCTTTCTTTTTCTGCAGAATCGGTATCAGCGTGATAGTATTTCACTCGGTATCCTAAATGCTGTAACAATTTAGCAAGGGCTTCCACAGAATAATTCCCGTGTCGTTCGTTTTGTGTGAAGACTACTGCACGATTTCCTTGTTGCAGCGCGTCTAACAATTTGATATAATTGTCATGATGAGATTGTTCTACAACAAACTTTTTTCCACAATCTGGTTTATACTCGTTGATGATGAATTTCATGTCCGGACGATTTAAAAATTTCTTGAATAATTCTAGATCATCATTGTTAGCATCTGCGTCTAACACGATTACTCGTTTTGCTGAACAAATCAACCATGTGAGTGTTTCCCAAATTTGTTTCCCACGACTCGATGAGATTATTTGGCGAAGAATGCCATGCCATTCATCTAACAATATCACATCAGGAATTCCCCTGACTCGTACAATTGATTCAATCTGCGAAATAACCCTTCGATGAGTTCTTGTATCAAAAACAATTCTTCCATGAATTGTTTCATACGATTCTAGATTATAGTCGATGGTGATTTTTCTGGTAAACGTCTTTCTGTAACTCAAATATAACACAGATTGATCATCTCGTATTGATTTCCATGCTGATTTTGACTTTCCCATCCCACAAGCAGACCCATCCATATAGTCATCGTTGAGGATGATTTTACACCCCTGACCGTTTTCATGAATAGGTGGCTCACAGTAAGTATAATCCGGAACCCTCGTGGGGCATTCACCACCATGATCTACTCGGTGATAGTTGTATGATTTCAGGTATGTTATTTTCATTTCTGTCATTGATGACTTTATCGATGACTTTGTCATTGTTGATGGCTCTGCCATTGTTGGTGATTCTATCACTGGTGATTTTAGTTTTTGTGGTACGGAAACAACCGATCACAAATCGATCAGAATAAACTACCACAAATGCATCGATGGCTTTTCCCTCAATGAATCCACCAATCTCGTTATATCCGTGTCGTCGTTGACAAATATTGCAATACGACCCAGCAACCCTTCCCAGTGAAATCATATTGTTGGTTTGGTTTGTTATTCCAGTGATTTGATTTGGTTGACCAGTTAACTCGATAGAGATTTGATTGAAATCTTCGTTGGTCAAATCGTCAATGATGGTAGAACCATCGATAGCAGAGCCATTAATAATAAAGTCATTGGTTTCATTGTCAGTGCGTTTTTCATAACAAGTCTGTACAGAAATAGGACAGGACAACAATAAACTAGTAAATCTAAAATCCGATAGATTTCCAGGATAGATTAATCGTTTATCAATACTATTTGGTTTTGCTGATCTTGTTCCCGATAATTTGATGCTATGAAGTCCAGCCTGTGTATCAACATTCCATGATGGTCTGTCTGCGGCGATTTTTTTTAATAATTCTCGATGATTATCAAAATCGATAGGAATCGTTTTCAATAAAATGTGATAACCGCCGCTGGTTTCAAAAATCAAAACATCATTGACAGAGTCAACTAAGTCATTGAAATACAATAACAATTCTTTCAACGATGGGTTTTTAGAATCAATATCGATTGTGGTATATCTCAATCTCTCCCGAGGGATGATTTCGTTAACCGCGGAACACCCTTGAAATTCTGTTATGTCAGGATCATTCACAAAAACATAAAATCGTTCCCGTTGTTGAATTATTACGCCATGGCGTAAATAACCATCAACGATGAGAAGATCGATTGCAGACCTTTTACTAAAAACACTCCAAGCCGGCGTTAAATGCCTTTTGTAGTATTCTTGAAGATCGTGATAAGTTTGTGGAGACTGAAAAAAAATCATCATTATCGTTATCGGAGTAATCACTAATAATTATACTGTATGCTGTTTAGTGTTTAATTGAATGTTGATTAACTATTAGTAATAATGGTGAATTCGGCATTAGCGGTTAATAAATGCTCGTGGTTGTTTTTAGGATCTACACGACGATGTGAAAAAAATAGCATCGGAAAGTTCTGCGGGATACATACTTGTACTGCGAAACAAGGATGCCCCGAGGGACCGAAACCCTGTCTTGGTTGTGGAAAAGGCGTCAGAGGGAAATATCAGATTTGTATAGCGTGTGGTTGCCCACAATATCGTTCCGCAATAGAATATCTCAAACGAAAGAATAAACCGATACCGACTCCAGAAGAGTTTTTAAAGGATTTACGTGAAAAACAGGTTAAATCGTCAAAATCACAGTAAAACAATGAACCCAGCAGAGAGAGTAAAACTATCATCATTCGAATATGGCGAAAGTCACATAATTGTATATAAAATAAATAATACTGATACTTTCGCCATCGATGTTGGATATATATCATGAGTATAGCAACGATGACAACACCGCAGGAATTACTTCAACGAATAGTGGAGAACACGAACCCAGTACAAACAAGCATGATATCAATAACATCAACGAATCCAGAATTCAGTGTGAATTTCCCCTCTCCGGTCCCAGTGAAGGAGATAGCGCTAGCAAAACTACGAGTGTATCACAGTTGGCCTAATATCAGATCAAAATCATTTGGTGGTCAACAACCGAATAATTCACTGGTGTTTGCAAATAAGAATAAACCCGACGGGACTCCAGACTGGAACGTCGTTTCGATACCAACAGGGTCATACCAAATTGAACAAATCAATAATGAATTCGCGCGTAGAATAAAATCGATTACTGGAGTAGAGTCAAAAATCGCTATAACGGTTCATGAACCGACGCTATCATCCGCAATTGAGATAAACACAGAAGGATACGTCGTAGATATCTATAACAGCTCGATAAGAACCGTACTAGGATGGCCTGAATTACCACCTCAGGAAACCGTTGTTGTATCACCCGAACCTAAAAAATCTGATTATATCACAGACAGAATAAAACCTGATAATCCATTAAAAAGTTATAAAGATTACCAATCCAATGTAAATTTTTTTGATTTCGCATATCACTCAACTGGAAGAGAGGAGGATATCATAGAGAGAGATCTTTTTGTTAACGAACCTAAAGTCGTTAAAAATTTCACAGAAATGAATACTGATTTTTCACTGTTGTTAATATCTCTTAAATCCGGCTCTCTCACCCGAGATGAATTTATCAGTGTTGTAGAAACATGTAACAAAATCATCAATGACATGGAAACATTTAATTCACAAATTATTCGAGTTATACTCGGTGATAAAAACCCCCACATCGAGAACAAGATTTGCAACAGACTATAAAATCTCCGTGAAGGATATTCCGACATTCAAACTACCAGGATATAATATCCTAGAACTACAAAAATCTCTCAGTGATGCCATCGATGTTGGTTTTAAAATAATTCATGATGCATGGAAAAAAACAACATCACCGGAAATAAAAATCCTCAAACACAATAATGACCCAGACGGTGGCGGCAGGCATATCGCTCCGTTCAACGTGAATATATCCTCAGTGATTGCGCTCAATTTAACATGTGATGTAATTGAAGGAAGCTATCAGATTAATCTAGAGCAATCAAATCAAGCTCAGCAGGGATATATTCTTTATTCGTTTGCACCAACAGCTCCTCCAGGATTCCTAATTATTGAAAACCCAATTAATCCTGTCTACATGCGATGCCATAATAATTCATTAACCAGAATTAATTTCAAACTCACCGACCAGTCAAATAATCTGATTGATTTACAAGAAGAGGTGTTAGCGATTAGTCTGTTTGTAAAATCATAAATGATTTTCGTCCTAAGGACTTGATCAAATATTTGGTTAAAATCATTTATTATTTTTTGTTAACCCAGTGATGAAATCACTAAGCAGCAGAGAGGGTGGATGACCACATCGTTGCGACCAAAATTGATTAAAAAATCGTAAAATGTCCGTTTTCATTTTTTTAGTTAAAATGAGATTTCGTAGGGAAAGCTCATTAAGATTTCAATCAATTTTTTGTCTGAAAACGTTGTAGGGTTTACCCCTGAGACATTTTGTTTGGTTAAAATGAGATCGTAGGAAGGCTCGTTTTAAGATTTCAATCAAAATTTTGTCTGAAAACGTTGTAGGGTTCACCCTCTCTGCTGCTATTTAAAACATGCTTACTTATCTCTGTTTCATCCGAAATAATTTTTATATATCTCGTACACTAGAAGGTGTGAATAATGATTCTTTTATAAATTGAAAAAAGGCTTATAATTGTAGATGAAAACTACTTTCATATTGTGAATACGTACATGATAGTCAGAATAATTCTTTGAATTTAAATGATCTTGTGTATTTTAAAAATGCTTCTGGTAAATTAATATTATCATGCACTTTGGTTCTTGGACAATATGATAATCTGGCGTACGTTGCAATGTGGTTGTAAAAACTATCGAGAGGTGAAAGGAAATAATGTCAATACTATTGAGTCATATGAAATGCTGAAGACTATGTCGCCAGATTTTAAAATAATCATTTTGACAAATAATTCTATTATATAAATGGAGCAAAACGAGTTTATTAAACATTTCATCATCAATGAAAATAAGGCACCTCGTGATGGTATGACAGGCTGTAATACAAGAGCACAAGATCAGTTGTATCTACAAATAGATAAGTGAAGAAAATAATGTTTCCATTGAAATATGCAGCTGTGAAATAGTTTGATATTTGGTCAGTTACAGTAGTGTGTTGCAGATAAAACAATTAAGTCAACATTTTTGGAGAAATATAAATAAAAAATAAAAATGCTTTTCCATTATTGTTAAAGGGATATACACTGTCAGAGAATGGTTAAAGAGTTACCTCGCTTGTTACTGTGTCCTAGAGTACACAGAACATTCCACTTTCCAGTATAACTAGGATTTCCAGAATGACTCAAATTTCTGAAACCTTCGGCCACTTAAAAATACTCGAGAACGACAGGGATTTCCAGAATGACTCAGTCAGGCTATTTTGTGGGAAATTCTGTGTAGGTGTTATCGTGGCTCTCAATGGCAGCGAGAATGTATAATATTAATAATATTAGTCATTCTTTAAGTATGTATTCAGGTGTGAACAGAGGTAAGTAAAATATATGTTTGTTATGTCTACATCATGCTGTATAACTGTTGTTTGGTTATGGTTGAAAACTATAATATATATATATATATATATATATATATATATATATATATATATATATATATATATATATATATATATATATATATATATATATATATATATTTAATAATGATAATAATAATGAGGACTTTGTATAGCGCCTAATCTTTAGTAGCTCTAAGCGATTTACAACATCTATAATGATATGACTACACTACAGAAAAACAAAAAACGAAAACAATGAAATCGGAAAACATAAAAACATGCTGAAAACATATAAGGTACAAAACATTTTTAGGTCTCTAAGTTTGTTCCTGCAGTCGAAACAGGCGAGTTTTAAGAGCACTCTTATAAGGGACCACTGTGTCTTTATGTCTAATTTCAATGGGTAATTCGTTCCACATCGCCGGGCCCTTGTGTGCAAAAGAATGTTGTCCATATGACTTCGTTTTCATAGTGGGAACAATGAGTATACGATTGTCAGAAGCGGAGCGTAAGTATTTTGCTGGTGTGTACACATGGGTGAGGCCGGATAGGTATGTTGGACTTTAGTCTGTCAGTGAAACGTAGCACAGAGAACACATTTTTTTTTGTTTGATTCTGTATCGAATTGCCAGTGTAGGGTACAGAGCAGTGGTGAGGTGTGCGCTGATCGAGGTATTCTAAACATGATCCGAGCAACTGTATTTTGAATTTTCCAAGTTTCTGGAGTAGATATTGTGACAAACCAGACAGAATTGAGTTACTATAGTCCAGTCTTGAAAGTACTAATGAACACAAGTGTTTTAGTGGCATCAACTGAAAAATATTTGCGAATGGAACGGATGCGTCTCAGCTCAAGATATGCAGCCTTGCATATCATGACATGTTGGTGCGATGTGAGAGTACTGTCTATAGAGTAACACCTAGGTTTCGTACTGACTGTGTGAATTTAATGTTGGTGTTGCTGATATTTATTGTCTTAGGTAAAGGATATATATATATATATATATATATATATATATATATATATATATATATATATATATATATATACATACATACATACAAACACATACATACGAATTGTGAAAATGTTAATGCTATCGTTTTTGCAATTACAAAATTAAAACATGATGGAATAAAAATTCTTCTTGATCCTATTTGCGATTTTAAATCATTACAGCAACGGAAATCTGATTGTTGATATACACGGCCAGCCGAATATATATTGATTCAGATTATCCAGAAAGTTATTCCAATCTTGAGCAACAGTTAAAGATTCAGACGTTGAATAATTTGTCTCATTGTTCACTCGCAATGGGAAAGAATAATATCAAAATTATCTTACGAATACTGTAGACGAGGCTTAAAAAAATCAAAAGGACCGTAATTGACTCATAAAGACCAAATGTCCATAAAGGGTAGGACGGATTTCGGCTATGTAAATCTATTATATGCTTTTTATCGTTTTTACATGGAGACAGGATGAAATAAAACGATCAGTAGATGGCGCACAAACGTTCTATCCGGCTCACAAAGTGAATGAGGAAGATGTTGTCAGGATTTTGCCTATGCATGACTCAGCTTAAAAAGGCATTGGCTGTTGAGATGAATGATACTTATTGTTGGTTCCATATTTGGCATGATTCACACCTATTATGCGATGACATTGGTCAGCGCTTGATTTAAAATCTATGTTATTCGAAATTTGAGTGACAGACACCACCCTCGACAGAGGGATTATTTACTCTGTCTTTCATTTGCAGTTTCAAATTCCGATCTGAAATGGTTCTTGAACCGACCCAAAATGACGCTTAGCCAAGTCTTATTCCAATATATTTGGTACTAGAAGTAGTATATTGATTGAAATTGGAAAACGTTTTGTAATTAAATAGCTTTAAATAACTTCTCCTTTATTAAATTTACAGCTTCTCACCGAATCTAATACCAATATTGATCTAGGTTTCAACATTGCAAAACTATAAGTAAACATATAACTGGTTAATGTATTAGTGTATCTAAATATTATTTGTTTGTGTCCTAAACCGTATAAAAGGAGTATGCAAATCTCTAACTGTTCGTTATCACGTTTATTTCCTTTCTCTTATATTGAGAATATAACAAAAATATAAATTAAAGTTTAGTTTGTACGTTGTAAGCTTTAAATTTAAATTTGGATTTAAATTTATTCCTGAATGAGTCCAAATAGCTGAGTGAATGTAGGTACACTAGGTTCGATATTATTCAGGTATCGTATTAACTATTTATACCTTTTCTCGTGTTGGCGAGCTTAATAGACAGTAAAGTAAAATGGACAAGCTCTAGAATTACAATAGTCTATATATTGAATCCTGACGTTCCCATATATTTTCCGATTGGAGACACCAGGCGTTCACGCTATGATTAATGGTACTATTGATATATGGCTTTTACCATCGATGTATTTGCAGAGGTTAACTGTGGGAATCGAAGTGCTGTGAGTTCTTCAGCCACGTGGTGTGTCGTCAAGAAAATGAAGATTTATTGTATCTTCTTCAATTGATTGCCAATGGATAAGAAACGGGTGATTATATTGTTATATTTGCAATATTGGAGATTTTATGATCAATAAGGAACTTGATTTATTACTACAACAATTCAAAAAACTCTTTGATATCTCTTAACTCATTGGTTGATACAATCAGCAGCGTTGCCAAAGGTGGGTGGGGTGGAAGGGGACAATTAATTAACCTGAGTCAGGCAAAGGGGTAACCATCTTATTGTTTTTAATTTGGTGTTGTTTTGTTGTTTTTTTTCATGTTGATTTTTTGTAGCTGAACTATTATAAATATAATCTCTCAATCTTAATTGAACGGGTCAGTTGTCACAAAACCTATTTATAAGAAGCGGGAGGATGGAATTTGACAAACGATATACAAACTGTTCTCTGTAACCTGTAGTAAACTAAAGACCATTGCCCCCTGGTGCATCAATTTGAGGGAAACTAAAGAAATTTGACCCATGGCGCCTCTAACCCTCACGCTGCCAATGGGAACAATATATTTCTTGGTGGCGAGTCATTCTGCAAAAACATTAATTTCTGCTTTGTGTAAATCTGTAACTAAAAATATTAATTTCTGCTTTGTGTAAATCTGTAACTAAAAATATTCTCTTGTACTTACATTATTATGAGCCGAATCCAAAATAATACGTAAAAATTATATTCAAGTTCACAATAACAAATTTTTCGAATGAAAAGTTCGGATCCGCGAAAGTACTTATCACAATGGTATTGTGCAACGCTTCTTTGACTAATTCACAATAATGTCATAAAATAGATTTAAACCAATAAGAACTCTGTAATTCCAAAGAATAATCATAACAAACGTATTCTCTAAAATTATCTAAACACAAGATAATATACACCTGCAGACAGACTGATTTAAACATGGGGAATAAGAATCCGAACTATAAGTGAATTTGAAAAAGGATTGAATTTGATTACTCATCTCTCTCTCTCTCTCTCTCTCTCTCTCTCTCTCTCTCTCTCTCTCTCTCTCTCTCTCTCATCGTAGCAAGAAACGGGCGAAATGCCATGAAAATACGATTGTTGGGGATGTTCCTTTGTGTCATATCAACTATAATTACTGAGGTAGAGCAGCTGAATAACTGTTTGTTGTCATGACGATGATTATACCTACAACGGTTGCTATAATTCTTCTTTAGAAAGTTAACGTACGTTCCATGTATAGAGGGCATCCTCTCTATATATTATAATAAAAGAC
>JAQISU010000194.1:2227500-2235000 GCA_029339505.1 Unio delphinus | reverse complement strand
AAAGTTTTGTGGTATTTTTTCCTTAATTGTAAATATTATCGGTTGCTAAGGAAATTTTTTTAAAAAGATTCTACGAGAGGGTTTTTTGCACATAGTATGCGCACAAGTGTGATTCATTACTGCGACGATATTATTGTAAAGAATCTAGTACTAAGCATAAAGGCTAAGAACAAAACACATTTTAAATTACAATATGCAATATACATTTGGATCCAGAGGTTGTTACCTACCAATAACGAATGGCAGGTAGTTACATACCAAACATAAGTGTCAGGTTGTTACCTACCAGTCACCAGTGTCATGTTGTTACCTACCAGTCACCAGTGTCAGGTTTATACCTACAAGGCACCAGTGTCATGTTGTTAATACCAGTCACCAGTTTCATGTTATTATATACCAGTCACCAGTATCATGTTGTTACCTAGCAGTTACCAGTATCAGTTTATTACCTACCAGTCACCAGTATCAGGTTGTTACCTACCAGTCACCAGTTATTACCTACCAGATACCAGTTTCAGTTTACTTTCTAACAATCACCAGTTTGAGGTTGTTACCTACCAGTCACCAATATCAGTTTATTACCTAGCAGTCACCAGTTGCAGGTTGTTACTTACCAATCACCAGTTTCAGGTTGTTACTTACCAGTAACCATTATCAGTTTATTACATAGCAGCAGTCACCAGTACCAGTATCATTTTATTATCTACCAGTCACCAGTTTCAGGCTTTTTACCTACCAGTCACCAGTATCAGGTTATTACCTACGAGTTACCAATTTCAGTTTATTGCCTATCAATCACCAGTATCAGTTTATTACCTACCACTCACCATTGTCAGTTTGTTACCTACCAATCACCAGTATCAGTTTATTACCTACCAATCACCAGTATCAGTTTATTACCTACCTGTCTTCAGTATCAGTTTATTACCTACCAATCACCAGTATCAGTTTATTACCTACCAATCACCAGTATCAGTTTATTACCTACCAATCACCAGTATCAGTTTATTACCTACCAATCACCAGTATCAGTTTATTACCTACCAATCACCAGTATCAGTTTATTACCTACCAATCACCAGTATCAGTTTATTACCTACCAATCACCAGTATCAGTTTATTACCTACCAATCACCAGTATCAGTTTATTACCTACCAATCACCAGTATCAGTTTATTACCTACCAATCACCAGTATCAGTTTATTACCTACCAATCACCAGTATCAGTTTATTACCTACCAATCACCAGTATCTGGTTTTTACCTATCTGTCTTCAGTATCAGTTTATTACATACCAATCACCAGTATCAGTTTATTACCTATCGGTCACCAGTATCTGGTTATTACCTACCAATCACCAGTATCTGGTTATTACCTACCTGTCTCCAATATCAGTTTATTACCTACGAGTTACCAGTATCAGTTTATTACATACCAATCACCGTTTTCAGGTTGTTACTTACCAATCTCCATTGTCATGGTGTTACCTACCAAGCACCAGTATCCGTTTATTACCTAGCAATGACTAGTTTCAGGTTGTTACCTACCAGTCACCAGTTTCAGGTTTTCACCTACCAAATTCCAGTTTCAGGTTGTTACACACCAGTCACCATAATTAGTTTATTACCTATCAATCCCCAGTTTCAGGATGCTACCCACCAATCACCGGTGTCGGTTTAGTTAGCGAGGAATGAGTTCAATCATCTTCTCCACAATTTCTTGTGTATACAACATTTTTTGTTCTAGCATACTAGACTTTACTTGGCTTAAGTGTCATGACATAATGCATGAAATGTACATGTTTACCTCCTTATTTCATATAATATTCTGTAGAAATGTTAATTGAATTAAACTAGCTTGAAGACTAGTAAAAGACTCTACGTACGTACAGCTTTTATCCTCAGCAATTGTAAGGTTACAATTGAAAATTAGGAACCAGTGGTAATGCCATGTAAGTGCAATATTCCTGGGAATTGTAATAGCAATATATGCAAAGATAAATTAAAGCATCGTTCCTAAATATCACGTACATGAAAGATGTAAGGATTTATTTCATACAAAAATACTTTAAACCTCGTCTGTTAGTAATATGAAAGACGCAATAGATTGATCGAAGTGGCCCCATTAGCAATGATCAATCTGAACACATGTTTACCAAATGCTATTAACTTTCTTCGAACCTTTATTGCACTGTTAATATAGACGTTTATGAGATGCATAAAGGTTTTATTGTGTGTAAGTTCATTTTCTAGATGCCTTTCAAAAGATTGTGTACAATTTATATTTTCATAGATTCTGAGAACAAGTAGATATATGTTTGATCATGTAAACCAATTCATTATGAAATGTGATATTTTAGATAATTACAGATATTTAGCCGCACAATATCTCGCTGCAATATCTTCACTTCAAAAATCTTTTTGTTTTTAATATAACAGTTGCCAAATAAATTCATGAATAGCATTTACATAATGAACATAAATTCATTAAGCGACATGGATAAAACGTTGACAATTGTGCAATAAATAAATAGTTAATGAAGTAACCGTTTTAACTTCAGAGCAGTTGTACGTTGTTTTCTTTTTCTCCATTTCATGGAAAATACCAGCCTGTAAAGGAAATGTCGTACAGATGTAAATTATTTAATTATTTGTCATTTACATCGACAGGTCATTAGGACTTATCATTCTAACCTGTATTTTTTTTTAAAATTGGTTTTTGGTAACAGAATATATTGTTTTTCAAAGTGCACCGTGCGTAACACTGATTATGATATATAATTAACCAAATAGATTAGTACATCTTTTCAGGAGCATCTTAGTTTGCTACTTCTAAATTTAGGGACAATATCAATAAAGCAGTGCAAGTTAAGGATAATGACGTCCTATATTAGATTATTATGATTCTCCTTTATGTCTTTATTCAGATAACGAAACTTAAATTAGGATAATAATTATTGTATCTGCGTGTGCACGATTCTCAAATTAAAATCACGAACTAATTGGTTTTTCTTAATTATGTCCTTAGCTTTGCAATACTTGTTTTGTCATATTAGTCTAATGAAAATATAAACTCCAATATCCTATATAATGATGTCCCCACATTTTAAGGTTCGTTGACACGATCAACGGTTTCGTACACAAATCTAGGAATAGCAAATTGTTGGGGACAATAAGTGCGTTATGATACAATTGGCATACATGCGTCATGGTAGCGTGGCAACTTGGATTTTACATAATTGATGATCCAAACAAATATCCACAATAATATAATTAACCACAATAATATATTTACCTATAATAGTAGATTTACTTGCAATAACATATAATAATACATGTACCTACAATAAATATATTTAACTACAATACTATATTTACACACACTACTATTGTTAACTGCAATACTATATTTCACCTACAATAATATATTTGCCTATATTAAGATCCTTATTTACGGTAATATCAATAATTATTTACTCTTTTCCAGCTTTAACACAATGGTCGATCACTGCAATAACTGATTTTTCTTCTGTCAAGAATAAAGTAGTAACTGACCCCACACCACCCCACTCCACCCCACCAATATAGTATGCAAATGTGACAAGATCTATATTGATTATTATTTCATTTTGATCTCTAATAGGTATGAATACATATGGACTACTGTAACTACTTAATTACCTTCCTGCCTATTTCGAAAACTTAAGTCTCATGCAAACGATATAAAATTATTTTGTGTGCCAAAGGAATTTCATTATCGTGTGTTTTATAGGAGTTTGGTAAATGTCAGTATTCACCTTAATGATGTTTTCCTTTTATGACTAACTGTAATTTGTAATTAAAAAAGACGCTGAGTTCATTTTTCAGTCATTGATTTTAAACGAATGAAGGGGATGATTCACAATTAAATAACCTCGTTAAAGAACTGGAGATTGTTGAACACAAGAACCAACGTCACAGATAAGGATGATACTACAGACTTGCCATATAGTCGGTAGCAACTGTGCGCATGCTATCTTTCAAATATTGAGTATAACATAACTATTTTACCTTTGATAAGGAAATCCGATGTACAGTGGAAACTATTGGATGCGCATATAATAATGACGACTGCGTTTCAACACACCGTTCATATATAATGACGCCTAAAACTATTGTTTTCAAGTGTTGTCGTAAAGACAAACACAAAAGCAGGAATTTGCAAAATTGTTTTTGCACCAGAATTGTACTTCTATAGTGTGTGTTGCCAGTTTAAGACAGAGTCACTAATACCCATTTGTTTTAATAAAAAAAGACGAAAATATGAATGTTAGTTCTTTTAATAAGTAATTGCCTTATATATTCTGAAAACAAGAACACCGAATAAAGGGTTTCGTTGTGAGCGAGGTCTTCTAATTCTTTTAAAGTTTGTTTTCAACCTCTTGTTTAAAATACAAGAAACGCATTTGATCTAGTGGGTGAATACATTTTCTAAGCAAATTATAAGGATTTCTACTCGCCTGCTTTAGCTTTAGAGTTTCATCATGATTTTCTTGAAGCTCTTTTTGAAGTAGTAATAGCCATACTATTAATGAAATAATTTTTTTAATTTTATTTTTCAGAGGTCTAAAAGGATCATAAATACGTTCTTATGTGTTTTCATCAAAATGAGATTTCATTTCTTAAATGAATAAAATTCTAATGTTTGGCATGGAAACATACAGTCTTTTATCGACTAATTAAATGCACACAAACTTACAATGCTTGTCGCAGAGTTGTGATAAACGACAGTGCAAGATTTAAATATGTTTCGTAGAGCCTTCATGCTTACCAATGCTGCAAGAGAGTCTGCTATTCGCGGGCAAAGAATATCCGCACACATACTGGGGATTGGAATATTCATGGTTGGAGTGATGGTGCTATCGGTGGCCCTTATTCTGGGGCTGGGATTCCCTCGATATGTCAACGAGAGGATCACGGATGACCAGTGTATTTTAAACGAAGATCATAAATTCTACTATGCATGGGTAAGTAACAATATTTATGTTTCGAGGTTTAAAAATAACACCATTAGCTCACGTGACAAGTGTGCGTGTTTTAGGAATAAAATTGAGATTTTTATTGATATCAATTCCCGTTTGTATATCTTTCTGGATTACAGCTTCAAGGTGACTCCGTTCAAGTATGGTCACGTACTTTAATATTGATATTTGCCGTATGTGTTTCCCGGGACGTATATAGAATTAATGTATGATGATGCCAATGAAGCAAATAATTCTCATTTAATGGTATGTGTAATCAAATTCTAAGACATGAGACCGGTAACTGAAATAGTCGGTACCGTGCTCCTACGTAACCTGTACGAACTGTATAAATTTTACTGCAGAAAGTTTCTTCATGGTTTTATTTATCGAGACTTACTCACACAACGCTAATACCAAAAGAGCAGCAATGCCGGGCAAAGATAAAAAGTAGGATCAGATGATGATAGCACCTTTTATCATATATGCTGACTTCGAAGCGCTTACTGTTCTAAATGATGTATGCAATACAAATCCAGACGTTCCTTTCACGCCAGAATACCAAGAGCACATTCGTTGCAGACTTTCATACAAATTGGTCTTCGCATCTAACACTTTATCCAACCAAGACTGTGAAAGGACTTTTGCGGTGGAATTTCCGTGATCTAACAGGTGTTGTGTCGCAAACAAAAAATATCTACCACAATAAGATGCTACACGGTGATTAAGTAGCTTGTTTACTTCAAAACCAATAATCTGTATGATTACCAGTTGGTGTTTTTTCTTTGATGTCACCCAAACGATTTATCGATAAAATGACGCCAAGCAAGGATGTTACTAGCAAAGTTTTGGAAGTCAATCTTGAATATCCTGGTGAAATTCATGATCTGCAAAATAAATATTTGCTTGCTCCAGAAAATATCAACGTGGACGATAATATCTTGAGTCCGCATACGTTGGCACTCGATGAAAAACTTCGCGTTGGTAATTGTAAAGTCCAGTGCTAATTCCAAGTCTAATGGATAAGACGTGTCATGTCATTCACTACGGAAATCTAATACAACATCTTGATTTGCGAATGATCCTGTTTAGAATTTAAAGAATCCTGGATATAAACCTACATATATTTTAGCACGAACTAAAAACAAAGAAGGACAGAAGCGACGTTTTAAAATATTTCATTAAGCTGATGAACATTTCCGTATGCAATCACCTTTAAGAAGGTAACACTATCTACGGACGGCTAGAAGTACTATGAACATTTCCGTATGCAATCACCTTTAAGAAGGTAACACTATCTACGGACGGCTAGAAGTGCTATGAACATTTCCGTATGCAATCACCTTTAAGAAGGTAACACTATCTACGGACGGCTAGAAGTGCTATGAACATTTCCGTATGCAATCACCTTTAAGAAGGTAACACTATCTACTGACGGCTAGAAGTGCTATGTTTTGGATGACGGTACCAACGCCATACACCTACGGTCAGTTTAGAAGCAAAATGAATACTTAGTTGATTTTGCAGAGTTAAGTCTGATCTTAGCCACAAAGCAATTGAATGTGGTGTACATATAAATATGAATACGCTTTTGTTTGCTGTTGTATTGACAAAGAACGTAATTATCAGGAATTATTCAATAAATGCACCCGAATACAAAACGCTATATCCCTTTTTTCTATTAGCGTCTGTGCCTCAAACATTGACTAAGCAGTTGTCATTATTATTTGGCCAATTGGCAAGATCTGTCTCACATTATGTCGTATGTGCCCATTTTCACATACGTTGTAGACGGGATGCGTTCGAAAAACCATTATTATAGGTAATCGTTTCTCTAATTTGATGCAATTGGCTAGTATTTTATGAGTACGTACAAATGTCTCCATAGCCGATCGCTGATCTATTTTATATAAAAGGGTTATAGTATAATAACAAAAATTGAATTCCAATTACAACATTGTTGTGTAATCTGCTAAATAGGTTTAGGTTTAATCCCAGTTACCGGACTCAAGAAAAATTAACCCGCTTTGACCGACCGATCGTTTTCGTTGTCACAGTTTTGCAGACATTTTCACAGTAGAGCTGGCGGTCTTACAAAGCTGCCAGATCAAGTAATCGTGAGCTCTTTTGGTTCAAATATATGTCTGCAAGTATTACTGCTAAAATATTCGAGTTCAGGATGGGTAGGATAGAGCCCTAGCGCTCATTTGCCCTACTCTTGGTAGATGCCATCTTTTAAGGTACAAACACTTGCGTTCATTTACACTACTACCAAGATTATTGCATCTTTTAAGGTGTATACTCTAATTTTTACTATCCAATCCTGAAATCTGTACATACAGTACGTCCATTGTCAGAATGAAATTGTGTCTTGTCCTCACTTTCTAGTAAAGCTCTCTATGTAGTTAAGGCATACATACTAGAAATATATTTATAACGCTATTTGTATGTTCTAGATTATCAGTGATGTACATCCTTGATTCTATTTAGGTGAATGATG